>JAVGWX010000009.1:18399335-18484335 GCA_036924085.1 Ariolimax columbianus | reverse complement strand
TAATTGTCACTTACATTTTTAGGCTATCAACTATCACTTCGTGACCTAGTTACTGATCTGCCCTCGTAGTTGCCCATCCCAAGCAGAGATGGCGATAGTTTCATACTTGTGCTGTGATATGCGAACTCGTATATCTCTAAAGAGCTATCCTGTCCCGAAAGGCCCTACCGTACTTGTCTGTTGGTTCGACAATTCGGATGTTGTACATCTCTGCTTTTAGTGATCACCTTGTATGATGGTAGTGCGCTGGGCGGAGCTGTCACGTGCAAGTATTTCGCAGAATGTAGCTTTAATGTTGAAACTGTTCATATACACTTTCATAGTGTCTTTGTAACAGTTCTTCATGCCCCCTCGTACCTCTAGAGCCGCGATCCTGGTCTAAGATCACTGTACAACAGTAGCACATTAATAAGGTCTTGCTCTGTTGAAGACTTCAGGGGAGAGGGTGCTATGTAGAGAAGCTCACCTTTTTTCTGAGAATTTTTAAGACATCAGTGTAACCTTTGTCTGAAGCAAGTGTGATGGCGTCTTTATTGTCCTAACACAAATAAGAAAAAGCTAAGGTTACATTCATCATTAAGTATAATTGAAACTTAAAACTTATGAGTGGCCGGCAAACGTAATGGCAGGCGTTCCTTTTCCATGATGTTGTTACTGGGTTCGACCCCCGTTATCGACACGATTCAGTCGACCAATCGGCATATGACTTTCTGGGAACGAAAGCCAACATAAAGGGAAACTGGTCACCCATCATCGTAAAACATCTGAGGATTAATACAATGAAGTTTCTATCACATCATCCCTGAACAGCATTGTCTGCTATGGAGTTATCTCTACTTTGTATACTCGCTACACGTTTTTTGTGTGTTTTTTACCGAGTCCATTGGGAGACTAACGCCAAGTCAGGGAAAACATTCTTAACTAAACTTCATTATACTGGTTTAGAAGGCCCTAAAGAGTCTGCATACAACCGGTTTATTCCATATGACCGATACTGAAAATACTGTGAGCATCCAATCTATTTTTGAATGCCATAACTAACTCTTCCTCACTACACCCTGCGGCATTCCAAGAATTCACTACTCTCTGACTATACTGATATTTCCTAATATCTAATCTGGACCCGTCTTTAGACAATTTATAGATTTGCTCTCTTGTTCTTGTAGCCGGTCGTACTTTGAAAAACTTTGTATAACTTAATTTATCCTTTTCATTTATTAATTTATAAACTTGTATTAAGTCACCTCGAATTCTTCTTTGTTCGAGACACTGAATACCATTTTTTTTAGTTTTTCCTCATAACTATAATTCTGAAGCCTCACGATCATTTGTGTAGCTATTCTTGTATCCTTTCTAGCATGTCTATATCCACTCTGTGATAAGGACTTCACACCTGAACACAGTACTCAAATTTAAGTCTCACTATTGATTTATATAGTTTGACTATTACTTCCTTGCTCTTATGTGAAATGTTTCTTTTTATCATTAACGTTTGTCGCTACTACCTGGACTTGCTCACACACTTTTCTTATATGATCTATTATAACTCCTATGTGTCTTTTTTCATTGCCTTAATATTGTTCTCTCCCATCATGCAATTATATCCGTCTTCTTCTTCTTCTTCTTCTTCTTCGTTCGTTCTCAATCTCCCGCTACCAAACCCTGAAAGGGCTTAAGTAGCAGAATGTAGTCCATAGAATGGAATGCGTTGTGTCGTAGTTTACATTTACAGCTTGGCTGCGATATTTGCACCTTTCGGTCCAACACATCCGACTTCAGCAAGCATTTTTTGAGTACCGGGTTAGCATTCCCTCTTCGATCCCTTCTCCTTAGGCAGTCTGCCCTGCTGCAGCCTGTTATCCAGGATCACCACGTGGAGGTGTAGAAGGGTCTTGGCAGCTATGGTTCGCTGGCCCTGACGCTAGCAGTCAGCTATGGGTCGCTGACCACTGCATCATCTTGATCCCCAATTATTTCCATTATCTGATCATCCCATGTGGGTGACTATACATGCTTCTACATTGAACTCCATCTGCCAGCTCTCAGACCATCTTTTAATCGTATCTAAATCATACCTCAATAAATCCACCTCTGCCGGAGAAGAGACCCTGCCGCATAATTGTATGTTATCCGCGAACTTTGCAATAACGAATCTGATATCAATGTTCAAATCATGTATATATATATCAAGAACAAAATTGGTCCCAATACCGATCCCTGAGGCACACCACTTATTACATCACATCAGTCAGAGTACTCCCTATTTATGCCTACACTCTGCCATCTGCACGCCAACCAATTTTCTATCCAATTGGCAACTTCTTTATACCATGCGATTTCTACTTTTGAAACAATCATTGATGAGGCACTCTTTCAAAGGCCTTCGCAAAATCCAGGTAGCTGACATCCACCGGCTCTCCACAATCTAATATTTTGGTATCCTCATCCATGAATTTTAATTGGTTAAACACGATCTCCCTTTATTAAACACATGAAGACTATTTTTGATAAATTCAATTTGAAATTAAATTATACTAATCATACTATATGTGACAGAGCCCTGTTTCAAATGCCCTCCTATTTGCCAAATGCCCTCCTAGTTGCCAAATGCCCTCTATTTGCCAAATGCCTTCCTATTTGCCAAATGCCCGCCTATTTGCCAAATGCCCTCCTATTTGCCAAATGCCCTCCTATTTTCACAAGTTGAAAATCCCCAATATGTTTTCGTCAATGTTGGAGTCACCCTGAAATGAACTAAACTGGAGCTTATCTTGAGGCATTTTGTGTAGGCACCTTTTCGACCTGATCCGGGTATTTTGTTTGATTAAAGGTTTGCCTTTCTACAATCTACCGGCAAAGAAACGCCCTTTCAATACATAACCGCAGTCCTTTAGGGTTACATCACGTCGTACTGGCTTATGTGTGTGTGCGGTTGTGTATCTGTTTGTAGTGTGGACGTATTGGCTTATGTGTGGGTGCGGTTGTATATCTGTTTGTAGTGTGGACGTATTGGCTTATGTGTGGGTGCGTGTGTTTATCTGTTTGTAGTGTGGATGTATTGGGTTATGTGTGGGTGCGTGTGTGTATCTGTTTGTAGTGTGGACGTATTGGCTTATGTGTGGGTGCATGTGTGTATATGTTTGTACTGTGGACGTATTGGCTTATGTGTGGATGCGTGTGTGTATATGTTTGTAGTGTGGACGTATTGGCTAGTGGATGCGTGTGTGTATCTGTTTGTAGTGTGGACGTATTGGCTTATGTGTGGGTGCATCTGTTTGTAGTGTGGATGTATTGGCTTATGTGTGGGTGCGTGTGTGTATCTGTTTGTAGTGTGGACGTATTGGCTTATGTGTGGGTGCGGTTGTATATCTGTTTGTAGTGTGGACGTATTGGCTTATGTGTGGGTGCGTGTGTGTATCTGTTTGTAGTGTGGATGTATTGGCTTATGTGTGGGTGCGTGTGTGTATCTGTTTGTAGTATGGACGTATTGGCTTATGTGTGGGTGCGTGTGTGTATATGTTTGTAGTGTGGACGTATTGGCTAGTGGATGCGTGTGTGTATATGTTTGTAGTGTGGACGTATTGGCTAGTGGATGCGTGTGTGTATATGTTTGTAGTGTGGACGTATTGGCTAGTGGATGCGTGTGTGTATCTGTTTGTAGTGTGGACGTATTGGCTAGTGGATGCGTGTGTGTATCTGTTTGTAGTGTGGACGTATTGGCTAGTAGATGCGTGTGTGTATCTGTTTGTAGTGTGGACGTATTGACTAGTGGATGCGTGTGTGTATATGTTTGTAGTGTGGACGTATTGGCTAGTGGATGCGTGTGTGTATATGTTTGTAGTGTGGACGTATTGGCTAGTGGATGGGTGTGTGAATATGTTTGTAGTGCGGGAGTATTGGCTTATGTATTGGTGCGGGCGTATATCTGTTTGTAGTGTGGACGGATTGGCTAGTGGATGCGTGTATGTATATGTTATATAGTATGGAAGTAATGGGCATTGGGTGCCTTGTGTATACCTGTTTGTAGTGCGAACGTATTGACTAGTGGATGCGTGTGTGTATCTGTTTGTAGTGTGGACGTATTGACTAGTGGATGCGTGCGTATATCTGTTTGTAGTGTGGACGTATTGGCTAGTGGATGCGTGTGTGTATCTGTTTGTAGTGTGGACGTATTGACTAGTGGATGCGTGCGTATATCTGTTTGTAGTGTGGACGTATTGGCTAGTGGATGCGTGTGTGTATCTGTTTGTAGTGTAGACTTATTGTCTAGTAGATGCGTGTGGATGATGTATATGTTTGTAAAGTGACACTTGTCTCGTGCAGTATATAAGGGCAGATACCATATGGGAACAGTTGGTAGATGAAAGGTCAGAAATGAACAAGCCTGAGCTCTAATTGAAGATCTGTAGTAATCTGGATTCAATTACCGCGGCGACATGAAACGATCGGTCAGCGGGGTACGCCGAGGAGGAGTCATCGGCATCACCGATAAATGGAAGAGCTAGTTTGACCAAAGAAGGAATGCCATACTCTAAGGAGACGGGCCATGAAATACCAAGAGTGTTCATCTAACAATTAGATGAAAGTGATGAAAAAGCGTCCGAGTTGAAGAGAGTTAAGTGGTCGGAGCAGGGCCATACAAGAGGGGCGTGTTAAAAAGTCAAAGAGGAGAAGAACAACATGGCTTTAAAGGAAAGAGAGCAGTTGATGGACAAAAAAAAAAGGAGACAGAGAGGACTGATGAAAGGATTGAGAGGCTTACACAAGTGAGAGAAAGAGATCGGGACATCTACATCTTGTTTGTAATCGGCGTATCAAAGAGTATTGTCCCAATATTAGGCCGACTCGAGATATTAAAGGTAGAGTCCTAGAGCATATATTGAAATGTAGATTCAAAGAATAGATAAGAGAACCAATGTTTGAGAGTTAACTTTCCTTAACGTCCTTTTTACTGGTTTAGAAGATTATGCATAGTCTGCATACAACCAGTTTCTTGTTGTTGAGACACATCACAGAAGAACTGATGATTTACAGCAAGACTACGATATTCGCGCCTTTCGGTCTGTGCATCCGATTTCAGCATGACATTTTTGGGGACGGATTTGCCTTCCCTCTTTGATCCCTATTCTCGTAACCAGATTATACGATTGCCACTCTCGCCGCTTGCAGATGCGATAGGGTCATGGTCTGCTGTGTTTCGCTGACCCTGACACAAGCAGCCAGCTACGAATTATTAGCTGCCGTCAGCTCATTCACTGCTGCATCTTTGGTCTCATCTCGGGACGTAAGACGTAACCCATTGGTGGTCTCCCTGGTGAAGTGGTCAAGCCGTTTGCCTAGTGTTCAGAAGGTCGGGGTTCATGATAGCATTTTTGTTCCGGGAAGTTTTGGCAGATCCTCATCCTGGTTTTGTGTTACTCCACATTCGCATGTTTCATCATCCATGTATCTCCATATTTTCAGGTTTTTTCCTGCATTGTGATACACCAGTTCGAAGTCTACTTAATGCCTTCCATGTTGCGTAGGACAGAAGATGTCCAAGCGCAGGTTCCTCCCGTAACTCGATCAAGGGTACCTGTGTCAGCTGTTTCCAACTTTCGATGTGTCGTTTTCCTGGACTAGTCTCTAGTGGCTTGATTGACCGTAAGAAACTTCGTCTTGACTTTAGTCTTGCGCGCTGCACCTGCTATCCGAACATAGAGTGTCTTGGGTCATTTATCTCTTTCTCTCTTTCTATCTCTGACGTGACAGTTCTTCGTATCTCTGGTGCACTATGCGCATTATGGGGTTTATTTTTTTCAGTTGGTGTAGGCTTTAGACATCCAGTAACTATACGTCCCGTCTTATTTATTGCTGCATCTATATGTTTCTTATTCTTCTTCTTCTTCTTCGTACGCAGTCAGACAGTAACAATTATTTTTACGAAAAAAGCAGCCGTCATCCTGAGGCTGTCGACACTGCCATAGAGCTTGTCTAGTGTTGCCACTGGTGATGGCCACATCTGCTCTCTCTGATCCTCGTATGTCGGGCAGTTTTGCAGCAAGTGCTCAGCGGTAATTTTCCCAGTACCACACGGGCATTCGTCGGTGCAACCTATCTTCAATTTGTTGAATAGGGGGTACCTCAGTCTATTGTGGCCAGTGCGAAGTCTGAAGACCACGACCTGCTCTTTTCTGTTCAACTGGTAATAGGTATCGTTTTTGGTGTAACCAGTATGTTCGGTTTCCCATTTGGTCATGTATTTAGCTCTAATAAGCCGTTTTGACTCTTCGTATGTCATACTAGTATCGCGTTGTGGTAGTTTATGCACCTTCTTTTGCCAGTCTGTCTGCCTCCTCGTTGCCTTGGATGTTGCAGTGAGATGGGACCCACTGCACCACTACTCTTTTTGGTGCGGCCTGCTGGCATAGTTGACAGAGTACTGCTCTTAAATCATTAAGTTCAGTATTTTTCTGGCATCTATATGTTTGACATGTGTTCAAGACACTGACGAAATGATTTCACTTACCCAGTTCTGAATGGTTGCCTCCGCCCCTGAACTAACCAACAAATGTACACATCTGGTCATCTGGCCACTTTCTCGCAAGCTCTGACTTTTGATGACTAGGTTCAGAGCAGTGTCGTTTTCCTGTCAATTGGGGAAACGTTTTTATACTCACCAATTTCATTTCAATCGTCATTAGAACTAACATTATCCTTAGTAAATCGTAAGGTTAAGGAGACAGAAATAGGTGCAATAATATATATATATGTGTGTGTGTGTGTGTGTTTGTGTGTGCGTGTGCGCGTACGTAGGTAGGTAGGTAGGTACGTACGTACGTGTGTGTGTGTGTATGCGTGAGTGAGTGCGTGCGTGAGTGTGCGCGTGAGTGAGCGTGTGAGTGCGCGCTTGATTGCGCGTGTGCCTGCGTGTGTGAGTGTTTTTTTGTGTGTATATGTAAGTTTCAAGCGACCCCTGGTTTCACGGGAGGTAAGACCGTAATGCCTGCATCCCAAGTTACTTCCAGTTGTCTCGACCGAAAGTCTTGCCACTGATCCAAGGTAACTCGAGATAAGAGTGAGATTGACGACCAGCGCATATTCTTGCTCCCTAAAATCCAAATACAGCTCATATCACGAAACTTATAACACATAGATGGCGGTTGTAAGAAGCTACGTTCTGGAAAGGATATGCTACTTATTGATATATATATATATATTTACATACGCACACATATATATATATGTATATATATTTACACACGCACATACATATATATACACATATTTATATATATATATATATATATACACACACACATATATATATATATGTATATATATATATATATATATATATATATATACATATATATATATGTATATACAAGCACACACACACATATATATACACACACATACATACACACATGTATATATATATATATATATACATACACATATATACAGACACACGCCCACACACACACGCACACACACACAAACATATATAAACACACACACACACATATACACACAAGCAAGGAGAATGAGAAATTTGAGATAGGTATTTCATTCTATTATTATGCTACCAATAAACATACTTAAACTGCCTTTCCATAGAGTCTACATTATCTCGTTTGTCAAGTTAGAATATGCACAGTGCTTTGGCATAGTATTCTTCTTCTTCTTCTTCTTCTTCTTCTTCTTCTTCTTCTTCTTCTTCTTCTTCTTCTTCTTCGTTTGTTCGTTCTCAATCTCCCACTATCAAGCTCTGAAAAGGTCTTTGCTTGTAGCAGGATGGTGTCCGGAGACCGGAAAGAGATGTGTCGTAGTTTACAGTTTGACTACGATATTTGCAGCTTTCGGTCTGACCCATCTGACTTCAGCACGAATTTTTGATTACCGGGATAGCCTTCCCTCTTCGATCCCTTCTACTTAGCCAGTCTGCCCTGCTGTAGCCTGTTATCCAGGTTCACCGAGTGGAGGTGTAGAAGGGTCTTGGCATCTCAGGTTCGCTGGCCCTGTCGCTAGCAGTCAGATATGGGTCGCTAACGGCACATTATTCAGTATATGCCCAGCTGTAATGGTAATCCTATGGTTCTTAACGACCAAAACATTTTACAGTAATTTAGTCTTTTCCATTTTGTGACCTAAAAATCTGTCCAACCGTCCCAGCATGCAACATATCTTTGTTGTTTTATCTAAAAATGTCTTACAATTAAAGTATGCTTATTTAACCAGAGTTCTTTTAGCTATATCAGAACAATATATCGTACCTCATTTGTCAGATTAGGGTCTGCCCCTGCTTGTATCAATATCGCTAGAGTGTCATAGACTGGTAGGCTGCTGTGAGTAACTGAGTAATGAATCGCCCCAGCGTGATACTGAAAATAATCATTGGATGTGATTTAAAAGTGAGATTCATGAGTGCAGAGTAGGTACCAGAGTGAAGATATATGACATGGACAGGCGGCGTATCTGATGTGAGGTGACAGGGAATAATAGATATAACATGACATTACTAATCTAACATGACGTGACATAAATGACATAACATGACGCAACTTAACTAACACCACATGACACATCTGATGCAACATGACATGGTATAAATGATATAATATAACATATCTAATGTGACGTGACAAGGCATAATTGACATAACATGACATTACTGAGCCAATATGATATGACATAAATTACACAACATGACGCGACTTAAGTGACCAAACATGACAAAACTTATGCAACATGACACGGTTTAACATATATTACATGACGTGACATAAATGACATAACACTAACAGGACACGACATAACTGACATAACATGGCACAATATAACTGACATACCATGACACAATTTAACTGACATACCATGACACAATATAACTGACATAACACGACACAGTATAAATGACGAAGTATAACACAATATAACTGACATAACACGACCCGACATAAACTGACGTAACATGACATGAATGACACAATATAATTGAAATACCATGCCACAATATAGCTGCCATAACATGTCACGAATGACATAATTTAACTGACATATAACATGACACTAATGACACAATATAACTGGCATACATCATGTGACATAAATGACATAACAGTACACGACATAATTGACATAACATGACATTACTAATATTACATCGCTCGATATAACATAACATGATATAACTGGAATCACATGACATAACTGACATAACATGACACGATATAACTGACATAGAAAGCAGTAATGACATGATATAATTAATTTAACATGACAATAATGACACGATATAAGGGGCATAAAATAACAATAATGACACAATATTAGAAACATAACATGACAATAATGATACGATATAACTAACATAACATGACAATAATGACACGATATTTGAAACATAAAATGACACGAATGACACTAAATAACTGACATAATAACTTGACATAATTGACATAACATGACATATCACCGTGCAGCATAACATTACATTTCATAGCTAACATAACATGAAAAGACATAACTGACAAAACATTAACACAACATACATGACCAATTATTGCACAACACACACACACACATACACACACACATAAAACACATGTACACACATACAGGGAACTGAGAAGCTAGTCCAGTCAGGCACAAAATACTGGCCAAGACGACACGTCAGGGTCAACACACTGGCCAAGACTACCATCTCTCTTCCATGTAGCGTTCCCTGGAAACATGCTGTTTTCAAGGCAGCCTGGCCGGCGAGATGCGGATCGATGTGATCCCCGTAGTAGTGAGCGCCACGCAGATTAAGCCACGCATAGCACAACCGCCTGGAGACCCGCAGTCTACCTTCATCAGCACGCTCGGGATGTGAGGAAAGCTACTACAACCTGCCACTTAACGTCCTTTTCAGGGCGCACAAAAGAGTAAATTTACTCATTGTGGGCATTAAAACAACAACACCAGCACACACAGGCACACCCCACCCCCCCACACCCACACACACCCACACAACACCCACCCACACACACACACACACCCACACACACACATATATATATATAAATGTAAAGTTGTATGTAATGCAATGCTCACTTTGTTGACAGTGTTAGGATCGCCTCCAAGCTCGATGAACTTTTTCAGACTCTCCTCCTGACTCGCTAGCACCGATTCTATGATATACGGCTGGAATCACAAAGTATAAACGATTTTATTTTACACGTTAAAATGTCAGCAGTTTGAGTCATTTTTTAAATGAGTTGACCAATATTGCAAATAGATCATTGCGGCGCAATGTCCATTTAACCATCCATCCAACCATATTTTCATTAATCCACCCATCGATCCACCAATCCATCCATCCATTCATCCACTCATCCATCCACTCATCCATCCATGCATCCATCCACCCATACATCCATTCAACCATCCATCCACCCATCCATCCATCCATTCATCCATCCATCCATCCATTCATCCATCCATCAAATCCATCCATCAAATCCATCCGTCCGTCCATCCATCCATCCATCCATCCATCCATCCATCCATCCATCCATCCATCCATCCATCCATCCATCCATCCATCCATCCATCTATCTATCTATCTATCTATCTATCTATCTATCTATCTATCTATCTATCTATCTATCTATCTATCTATCTATCTATCTATCTATCTATCTATCCGTCTGTCTGTCTGTCTGTCTATCTATCTATCTATCTACTTTTCTGTGTATCTGTCTGTCTGACTGTCTGCCTACTTGTCTATCTATCCGTCTGTCTCTATATCTATAATATGTCTATCTGCCTGCCTATCATATGCCTATATGTCTGCCTGTCTGTCTGCCAGCATGTCTGTATATTTGTCTGTCTGCCTGTATGTCTGTCTGCTAGCATGAATGTATGTTTGTCTGCCTGCCTATAATATGTCTGTCTGCCTGTCTGCCTGCCTGTATATCTGTCTGCCATCATATCTGCCTGTATGTCTGTCCGCTAGCATGTCTGTATGTTTGTCTGTCTGCCGGTATGTCTGTCTGCCAGCATATCTGTATTTTTGTCTGTCTGCCTATCAAATGTCTATCTGTCTGCCTGCTTGTATATCTGTCTGCCAGCATGTCTGCCTGTCAGCATGTCTGTATGTTTGTCTGTTTGCCTGTCTGTCTGTATGCCTGACTGTATGTCTGTCTATCTGTTTGCCTGTTTGTCTGTATGCCTGCCTGTATGTCTGTCTGTCTGTCTGCCTGTCTGTCTGTATGTTTGCCTATCTAACAGCAACACCCACACCTCTGAAAGAATGACAATTACTCACGCCATATTTGTGACCAATTTTTTTCTTGTAAGATTGCACCGTCTTTTCTGGCATTACGGAATTATTCAAGGTGGCTGCCAGCTCGTACTGACCACTGGCTATGGCGCAGTCATAGGCAGTACGAAGGGTCTGAAAACAATGAAAGGACGTGTTGTTATTTTGTTGTTGTCTTTGAAGCTAATCGCACTGAGTGACATCTTACACCCCGGGGGGTGCTGAAGACATTACTCCTCGCTGCGAACAATGCAGGACTTGTCGGCCTTTTCACCACTACGAGGATCATAAAGGAGAAAAAAGATTTTTGCATGCACTGCCGACACATTGCCAACACATTGTACGGAGCAGTGACACAATAGAAGAAGATGACCTGTACCTATATAATCATGGCACTGGGCTGTCAAGACTGGGAAGAGCAGGCTTGCTCAGCAATTCTGAGATAACAACAACAAGAACAACATATGTGTATACATTAATATTGTCAGTGAGGAATAGGGTAAAGAGCTTCAGATCTGCACAAATATATTATGATATTTTATCGTCAGTTCAAACTTTTCCCCTAATTAATTAGCTTTTAAATGTATTTACAATAAATGTGAACTACTATTTTTCTATTCTCCTTTATGTTAAAACAAATTGGATCTACTTGATAGCACATTAAATTACGTACACGAAATACATTAACATAAAAAAGAGCGACAAAGATGATAGTGAGATTCCAGAATTACAGTTATGAGGAACGACTCAGAAAAACCGGCCCACAGTGTCTCGAAGAGAGAAGAATTCGTGGTGACTTAATACAGGTTTATAAAATGATCAGAGGAATGGATAAATTAAAGTTTTTTTAAAATACAGCCACTTACAATAACACGAGGGCATAGCTACAAGCTGACTAAAGAGAGGTCCAGATTAGATATTAGGAAATATTTTTTTAGTCAGTGAGTGGTGTCTGCTTGGAATGCATTGACAGGGGAGGTAGTGGAGGCAGGGACAGTTAATGCATTTAAGAATAAACTGGATGCACATAGCTTTTAGAGCAAGGTGATGTAAATGTAACTGGTTGTATACAGACTCTGCAGGGTCTTCTAAACCAGTATAAAGACGTTAAGTTATAATGTTTAAAATAAGAAAAATATGATACAATATGTTATGATGGCCTAACCTCAACGTATATAGTTTTCCATGTTGACTTTTTTTCTAAATTGTCGCTTCAAAAATACAAATAAACACTAAATCTTTATTTACTGACAGAAAATGCTAAATCTTATATGTGTTGTGCATGTTGTTGTTACGGATCCAGCAGCATCCGAGCTGTCGCCCTTCGGCCCAATGTTATGCATTGGTTGGTATCTGCACGTGTTTAACAGTTGTTGTCTAGTGCTATGCAAAGTGTTCCACGTATCTGATCACGGAGGAAGAAGCATTTTACTAAAATCATTGAGTGCTGAGCACTCAAAGAGATGATGACCAACGGTTTCATATGGGTGTGTACACAGCTGGCACTCAGGAGTATGTTGTGGTTGGACTCTGGTCACGTGCTTGTTTAGTGGGCTGTGTTGGGTTCTCAGATCCTTTCTTCTGAGTTGATTTACACTGTCATTTCAACTGGGGCTTGCCATATGTATGTAGACCTCCCTTGTGTAAATGGATATTCTGCCTCGCTTGCTTTGCCGAGCTCATTTAGGCACTGCTTAGCGTCTCTGACGCTCTGACTGAGGATAACTATGTCATCAGCAAACCGTAAATAATTGAACATTTTTCTGTCCATATTCATGTCTGTATCTTCCAAATTTAGTTTTCTAAATACTTCCTCAAGAGCTGCAGTGAATATATTTGATTGCATTGGCTCGTTGTGTTGGTATTTTGATTGCCAGTAAAATATGATGATCTTGGTTGAGTAGCTCTAATTTATTTATTTTTTCAGCTGTGCATACTTTTTTTTTCAATACTCTGAAGCTATTCTAATGGTGGTCGGCCAGAACATTCAACGAATCTCTTTTCAAGTAAATCTCTCTCTACAGAATACACGCTTTCAGCAGTAATAAATCTGCAACCATGTTAAGTTCGTGTCCCATCTCTACATCAAAGGTCGGCTGAAATGGATCTCTAACGTCCTCTTATCTCTTATCTTGATGGTACAGCCTACCAGGCTTTACTCTCTCCATCTTTCGATGCTATCCTTCCCACTCATTGCATTGTTAACCTCTGGCCAGTTTGTGTCAATCTTTCTTTTCCAGAATTGTTTTCAGCAACGTGTTATATCGTTTTATGTAGCCAAAATATCTTGACTTCGAGACTATAACCTCATTCAACAATTCTCTTAGCACCACTAATCGCTCAAAGACTTAGTTACTTTTCCCGTTCTTTTCAAGAGATGTTCTTCTATATTATTCTATTTATTCTTCATATTTCAAAGTCATTGATTCTCATCTTTAAAAAATAGTTTATTGTCCATGTTTCCACGTCACACAAAAAGGCGAGTAAAAATAGCATCTGATCACTCACATTTTTGATTTGTGAGAAACTTGCTTGAATGTCAATATTTTATTAATGTTGATAAAAACAGATTTGGCTTTCCCTATTCTATTTCTGATTTCCAATTCGAATCTTCTTTTTTCCATCATTATATTTTCCAAAAAAGATGCTGTTCCAGTATTTGGTCACCTATTTGCAACTATCATAACTAAATGGGGAATTTCCTATCTCTTCTTCGTTCATTCTCAAATCAAGGTCCCTGTGCCTCTTATAAAGGACACTGTTATTTGTAAGGTTGTTTTGTCTCCATACAGCTTTTGTATCATATTTGTCTCGCGAGGTCAGTATTGTTCTCTCTTATCCTGCGTGAGCGTGCAGCCTTGTAAGATGTGTTCCACGGTCATGGTATGCTCTCCACGTGGACACTTGTAATCTGTCCCAATCATCATTTTGTTGTAAAGATGATCATTGCGTCTGTTATGCCCAGTTTTCAGACTGAAGATAATGACTTGCTTTATTCTAGTTAAATCATAGCAGTTGTCCTCTTTTCGGAAGTGGAGGTGTTGAGCAATCCATTTCCCCCCGAAGTTGGCTTTAATTATGGCCTTGACCTCATTATACGTGATGCTCAGGTCTGTTTGTGGGGAAGCTCCTTCACACTTTGATAGTTTGTCTGTAGCTCCATTGCCTTCAATAGTCTTGACCAGTCTTGAGTATTCTGCAGATACCTATGTCAGGTGGTACATACATTGTTCGAAACTTCATTTTTTGTGTTGTTTAAGCCTCCTAATACTGACAAAGCATCAGTTAGGAATACTATGTTTCCTTTATGGAGATTTCCATCTTGGATTACAAGCTCGGCTGCGGCTTATAGTGCATGTGCTTCGACACAGAAGTTATGGGAGTATGTTCCCGTCGTTAATACCCCAGTTAAACGGGAAACTACTAACACAATAAATTCCTCCCAGAAAAATTAAATTTAAAGAAAAGAACTTCTACTTACCTTATTTCTGATTGTCAAATCCACTTTTCTCTCAAGAAGATACATAATGATGTCCAATTTTCCAGGCGCGACACAATGCAGAACTGCCAGGTGAAGTGCAGTATTTCCTTCTGTGGATGTTTGAGCGTTAATATCTGCCCCATAGCCAAGTACGGCTTTTATCACATCACACGTATCTTTCCTGCCACTGAGGATGGCAACGTGTAAAGGGGTTTGTCCATCCTGCAAGATTTGAGATAAAGTTACGTTAATGTTAGGAAAGTTGATTCATTTATTGAATCGTCTTTTTGCTGCAAGTGAAGCGAAGAATAACCATTACAGTTGGCTCATTGATGTAAATTCTGTATCGAATAATTTGCAGTAGGTAGGTTGTTAGCTAGGTAGGTAGTCCCTCGCGCCAATCGTCCATGAACACGATGGGTGACCGAGTTCCAGGCTGCATGAATGGTAGCTGAGGTGCGACCATGATGGTGAGGGTCATTACCCATCCATGATGTTCGTGGTTGGTGGGGACGGCCTCGGGAAGGGGGTGTGGAGGCCCCAAATAGGGTAAAACAGCGCCCAAACAATAGACAGAGTGTGGAATTAACAAAGGCCTACCAAACAATAGACTAGGTGAGAATCTAACAAGGGCCCACTAAACAAGAGACATGGGGATTTAACAAATGCCCACCAAAAATAGACAGTGTTGATCTAACCAGGGTCCACAAAACAATAGACAAGGTATGGATCTAGCAAGGGCCCACCAAAACAATAGACAGGATGTGGATCTAACAAAGGGCCACCAAACAAGATGGGATCTAACAAATGTTTCACCAAACAATAGATATGGTGTGGATCTAACAAGGGCCCACCAAACAATAGACAGTGGGATCTAACAAGGGCCCATCAAACAATAGACAGGGCGTGGATCTAACAAAGGCCCACCAAATAATAGACAGGTGGATCTAACAAGGGCCCACCAAACAATATACAGTTTGTCGAAATAGCAAAGGTCCACCTAACAACAGACAGGGAGATCTAACAAGGACGCACCAAACACTAGGGGGCTCTAATAAGAGCCCACCAACAATAGACAGGGTGTGGATTTAATAAGGGTCCACCAGATAACAGGCAGGGAGATCTAACAAGGGTCCACCAAACAACTTACAGGATGATATTTTTGTTTGTTTTTTGTTTTGTTTTTTGTTTTGTTTGGTTTGTTTTGCGTTCGCCTTATTTCTCTAATCCCCAAGGCGGGTGTGCGTTACACTGTGGTTTTTATTTTGCGCCTGCAGGCCCAGTGTATCCGACTTCAGCATGCATTTTCCGCAAGGCTCTGCTTCCTCCTGCATTTTCTAAGGGTTTGCTTCCCCGGGGTAACAGCCGGTGCTGTGTTGGGGATCGAACCCAGCACCTTCTGGTTGTGAGCCGTGCCACTTAACCACTAGGCCACGCCGTCCCCCTACAGGGAGATATAACAAGTGCCCACCAAACAACACACAGGGAGATATAACAAGGGCCCACCAAACAACATACAGGGAGATATAACAAAGGCCCGCCAAACAATAGGCATGGACCACCAAACAATAGGCAGGGAGATATAACAAGGGTCCACCAAACAACAGACAGGGAGATACAACACGGGTCCACCAAACAACAGACAGGGAGATATAACACGGGTTCACCAAATAATAGGCATGGAGATCTAACACGAGTCCGCCAAACAACAGGCAGGGAGATATAACAAGGGTCCACCAAACAATAGGCAGGGAGATATAACAAGGGTCCACCAAACAATAGGCAGGGAGATATAACAAGGTTCCACCAAACAACAGACCGGGAGATATAACAAGGGTCCACCAAACAACAGACAGGGAGATATAACAAGGGCCCACCAAACAATAGACAGGGAGATATAACAAGGGCCCACCAAACAACATACAAGGGAGTGGAGTCTAACAAAGGGTGAACATGTGTCCTATAATAAATAGAGATGAAGAGTTGAAGGTCAATGACCATATGAATGACATACATTTTCTACGAGATACACACACACATTCAGGCAACCCGGTACTCAAAAATGCTTGCTGAAGTCGGATGTGTCGGACCGAAAGGAATAAATATCGCAGTCAAGGTGTAAACCACGACACAATACATTTCGTTCTCCGGACAACATCCTGCTACTTGCAAAGCCGTTTGTAGGTCTTCGTTGCGGAAGATTAAGAACGAACGAACTAAGAAGAAGAAGATTACAAGAAAGTCTCTGTCCTGGAATTCGCAGAGAAGCTGAGGTAGAGACAGACCTAAACTAACACGGAAAATAGACAAACATAAAGGAAACACGGAAGACGTTTATAGAGATGAGAAGTGTATTTGTTGATGATTTGTACTCCCAAAACAATTTAAAGGTTATGTTCTACATGGTTGAAGAGCAAAAGCCCAAATACTGCTGGTTAAAGACAAACAAACAACAACATCAACAACAACATCAGTGTTTCATCGACTTACATGATACCACTGTATATTGGGCTCGAGAGATTCAAGACATTTGAGAACATCACGAAGAGTTCCTGACCTGCAAGCCGCGTGAAGAAAGCTCTGTGGAAAAATATTATTTTGTTTAGAAACCAGGAATACTTTTTATTTCTCCCATACAGTCTACACAAATGAGCACTACTTATTCGTGCTGGTGTTTCGTCTTCCTCATCGCTGTTTCGATGCTTACTGAGCATACGGTCTCAAGTCTATATTGCTATTTAAGAGAGCCTGCGACAAATTACAAGTTTCCTGTTATATGATAGTTTATGTAGTAATTTGGTTTGCATGATGAAGTCGCTAATCCCAAACAGAGCCGGTTTTGCGTGTGCCTTAAACTTATATTATTCTCCGCAACAGTATGGAATCCCGGGACCAACAGAGAATGCTTTGTAGCATGTTTTGTTTATCAAAGAAGGCCAACTTCAGCCGGGGCCCGTTCTTCCAATCAGAGAACAAAGTAGATATGAGTTAGTTGATGTATATAGTGACTCTTTCTGTATACATTTATAGACGTACATCAAGGACATTTTGAATTTAAACAAATAATCAAAACAATGGAGCGGAAACGTTTCAGGCAGGCTCTTGGAATAACTTAAGGTCTCATCATCCTGTAGCATGTCCTTTGTAGAACGTCGCTTCCATCACAGTCTGTCTGAAAGAAACTCGTTCCCTTGCCAAAACTCCAGCTTCCACCAGGCATTCCTGGATATCTTGGTGCCATCGTCTTCTTGGCCTACCCCTTCCTCTTTTGCCTGGCACCATACCTTCCATCACCGTTCTTTCAAGACCGTTGTGTCTCTTAATGTGACCAAAGTATTTGCATTTTCTAGCCAAAATGGAATTGATAAACCAGTTCTCCTCTATGCTCAACTCTTGCCGAATGTCTACATTTGTTTTTTTCTCTGTCCAGGGTATTCTGAGGATCTTTCTGTAACATTTTGACTCGAAGGATTCGATTCTTTGTCTAGAAGTTTTGGTAATCGTCCATGATTCACAGCCATAAGTTGCCACAGGAAAAAAACACAGGCTCTCAAGACTTTTACTTTTATAATTTTGTTGGTGTCTTGCCATAATTTCTTCAGGCTGTTCAGGCTCTGCATTGCCATAGCTAGTCTTCTTCTGATTTCTTTCCAGCAGTCACCATTTTTGTCAATTCTGGAGTCCAGATATTCAAAATGTGTGACCTGATCTATTTCCTCACCACCCACATTGTGTTTTGTCGGTGGTCATTATCTTTGTTTTATGTTTATGAACAGATTTGATCTTTACTATGTTCATTAACGGCTGAAAGTAGCTGCTCTAGCCCTTCTGCACTTCTTGATAGTATCACTGTGTCATCTGCATATCGTAACTCTGGAATCTCGTACCCCCCAATCGTAAATGGGTCGAAACTTTCAATGTTCACATCTTCTCGAACATTTCTCATTATACATTCTGCATATATGTTGTACAGATAAGGTGAGAGGATACATCCCTGTCTGACTCCATTTTGTACTGCAAACCAATCTTATGTTTGCCCAGATACTCGGACAGCGGCTTGTTGATCTTGGTATAATGTTTCAACGAGATGGACTATATGCAAAGGAAACCCCATTTCCTTTATGATGTTCCACAGATTTTGATGTTTTACCGTGTCGAAGGCCTTAGTGTAATCAATTAAACATGTGTACAGGTCTACATTAAACTGTCTACATTGTTCATAGATATTCCTTAAATTGAATATGTGGTCCTGGGTCCCTCTGTCTTTCCTAAAACCTGCCTGGACTACGTGAATTTGAGATTCAAACCTTTTCTCTATCCTGCTTAATAGGATTCGCAAGAGTGAATTGCTATTGTGCACAGCTTCAGGTTGCCTTTTTTGAGGAGGGGCATATAAATTGATTTCTTCCATACTTCTGGCCACTCTGTGCCATATCTGTTTATACAGCTAGTGATAGACTCGAGCACATGCCTCCCCTCCTGCTTGTTTTAGCTCTGCTGGGATATCATCGCATCCTGGGGACTTTCCATTTTCAGGCTTTTAATTGCAGAGCGTACTTCTTCCAATGTTGGTTCAGGTTCTTTCTCATCCTTTGTTAGGATTGTAACTGAGCGCTTTGTGCTATCTCCATACATGGTTCTGCAGTACTCTCTCCATCTATTCAAAATGTTTTTGGTTTCTGTTAATGTGTTATCCTCTTTGTCATTTATGACATGTGGAACCGGACGGAACTACCTTGTCAGTGTTCTTATTGCTTTAAATGCATCTCTCTCTCTGCCTTGGTTCTGTAGGTTTTCTATATCCTTACACGTTTCTACTATGTATCTTCTTTTATCTTTTCTTATTTCTCTTCAAACTTTTCTTGCGCAGTTTTTAAATGCCCTTACTTCCCATTTGTTTTAATTGTTGCCTTTCTGCAATGAGTTTCTGTGTTTCCTCTGTTATATAGCTCTTAAGGACTATATTTCAAATATTAACATACGAAGTCAAGTCAGTAAATAGACCACGAAAGGTTAATCCGTCAACTAAAGGAGATACGAATTTGAAAACAATGTATTGTTCCACTTACATTGTCCTTTATTTCGCAACATACTAGACGTGTTCAAATGAAACCGGACCTAACTGCACCAAGTGAACATATGTACGATGGGCATGATGACGTCACATCTGATAAAAACAGCACATACCAACCGTCAAGTTTACAAAACTTCATTATCCTCCAACTCATAGTTTCTTCAGCAGACCGCTGAAAACATGGCGGGTGTGATACGGAATCCGTCCAGAGTTCAGCGAGCAGTGATTCGGTTTCTAACAGCTGAGGGATGTCGACAAGTTCACATTCATCGCAGAATGCAGGTAGTGTTTTGTGACAGAAGTGTGTCGAAGACAACAGTGAAGAACTGGACAACGATGTTTGAAGAAGGACGTGAGTTAACAAAAGATCTTCCGACACCAGGTCATGCGCATATTGTTGAATCATTTGATGTCATCAACAAAATTTATGCAGCAATTCGGGTGGACCGTCGCCGGAGCTCACGTTCGCCCCACCTTGTCACCATATACGGCGTGGGCTAGTGGTTAAATGACACGACTCACAATCTGAAGGTGCTGGGTTCGCTCCCCAATCACGGCACTGGCCGTTACCCCGAGGATGCAACCCTTAGAAAATGCAGGATGAAGCAGACCCTTTCATAAAATGAATGCCGAAGTCGGGTGCACTGAGTCGACAGGCGCGAATTAAAAACAATGCAACGCACACTGCCTTGGCGAATAGATAAATAAGGCGAACGCTAGAAAAAAAGAAAGAAATTTCACCTAACCCTCATATTACAAAACAAAAAGGACGACTAACGATTGTTGTACTTGAAGCTAGCAACTTCATTATGTAAAAAACATGGCCAGTATAATTATCCATTACAAAAACTCAGATATTGGCTTCCTGTAAAGTGTACCAGGTGCAGTTCAAACATGCTTCACACTGGAAGGGAAAGTGAATGACTATAAATTCTTGGAAACATGCCTCATTTCAAAGAGAGCAGCTCCAGTGGTGGCCTATGCATTTCATTGGAACGGGAAATGAATAATGATATCTAGGTCAAAGTCTGGAAGGTTCTACTTTCAATGCTCTACTAACGGATTGCTCGCGGAGTGATCTCTTTCTCTCTTGAACTTGACCCGTTCCTCAGCGTAGTTGCAGGTCCCAACTTCGTCTTGGGCCACGGAAGTTCACTGGGTGGTAAGCACTCCACAAGAGGCATCTCAGATGTTGATGTTGTTGTGGATAGCAAAGGCGTCTTAAGAGAGCATTGGTCTCTTTTTTGCTTCGGGTACTATATTGTTGTCGCAGTGCTTCATCGATCATCGTTTCGTCGTATCGTGTGACTTGCCCATCTATGTTTTGCCTTGTCTGCATAGATTACCGCATCGTTCACCAAGGACAATCCACAGTGTGTCAGAATTCTGGAGATTTTGGATACTTTTCAGAAAGTCATCTGAACAAATCTCTCAAGAGAAGCCAGGGTCACTCTCAATTTACCCTCCGCGGACTATTGCCGGTATAAAACAGGCGTCAAGATTGTGGACAATAATATAAATAATTTAATTTAAATAAACACTTAACATATACATACAAAATTTGTTTTATAATTAAAACATCAGTAACATTTATGATATTTAAACAAAAAATATCCGCCGTTTCTAATGTAACTATTTTGTTATTTTAATATTATTCTCAATTAAGCCTCATTTCATTTAATACAAAAATAACTTTTATAATTTTTAGAACCAGTAGTAGAAAAACACACCGTTTATAACTGGTATCATTACATGATATAATATAAATATAATATAAATGATAATATAAATGAAAATAGTCATAGAATTGGCTAAGCATTCATCTAAAAAAAGTTTTAATATAAATTGAAGATCTTCGCGAAAGAACACTAACCAGTAGATTTGGCGCAAGTGCCTGTTGCAAAGTATAAATACCTGACAGTCTGTCACAATGAAAGGTTTAGGAAGCACTGGTCTATATCGTTTTGCATAAACATAGCAACAAGATCGATACACAGCACAATCAGCAAAGTGATCAGGTTACGGTCGATCGATAAACACTAAGGAGATATTTCTAAGAGACTAATTTGTGATTATATTCGAATTTAACAGCGCACGATAAATCCAGGTCGATACATCGCCTAGAAATATTGCGGTAGCTCTTAACATTCCAAGATCAGTGTCGAATTTACTCAAACAAATTGCCCTATTGCGTATATTAAAAAAAAGAAATTTCGTTAAAGGACACAACCCGCTCCCCCCCACCCCCTACCCCGGTGTAAATGTCCCTCCTTCCGTCTTGCCAGATTGTCAGGGTGATGCTACGCAGCAGTCAAGTCATAACACGATGGGGGAAAAAAGGTTTAAGTTGATTAAAGGTAAGTTTAATCAAAATGTTTAAATGGGTATGGTCAGATACCGCACCGGGACGAGAACTCCAACAAAACCTACGTTACGACCAATAGGCCTTCATCAGGGACAACAAATAACAACAATACTGAACTAACAAATCAACATATAAGGAAAAACATTGTCTATTTATCTTTTTTTTCCCCCTTGCCACTGGTTGGGTCGGAAGCTCGACTGTAAATGGAGGAAAGCGATCAAATAAGGTGGCCAGGAGAGAGAGAGAGAGAGAGAGAGAGAGAGAGAGAGAGAGAGAGAGAAAGAGAGTGTGAGTCATAATACGAATAAGGGAAAGCACAAATAAGTAAGTATTACATTGAAAATAAACTTGCATTTACAATTTTTATTTTCAAGGACAGTTCACCCATACCCTCAGCTCCGACATATCCCACAACCCTTCTAAGAACTTGTTACCCATCACTATATCTGGCTCTTACATTTTGTACATGTCGCCCAGATCCTAAACAAATTTATTAAATAACCCCCCCCCCCCCTTCCCGCCGTCCTCTTCCTGGGTTATAACCACTAAAGCATTGGGCGCACACATACTCCAACAAACACAACAAAAACTGCTTTCTTTTCATTGATCCTGCCATGACTTGGCTCGTCGTTTCTTTTCACCGATAGAATAATGATGACTCGCTTTCTCGATTAACGTGAAGCAGAGGAGCACAACTACATCTCACTTCTTGACAAGAAGCATTCACCGAAAGCATTTAAGGTGACGGTCTCAATAGCAAAGATTTTTCATATTGAGATTGTCCGGGGACGGCGTGGCCTAGTGGTTAAGTGGCACGGCTCACAACCCAAAGGTGCTGGATTCGATCCCCATCACAGCACCGGCCGTTACCCCGGGAAAGCAAACCCTTAGAAAATGCAGGAGGAAGCAGACCCTTACATAAAATGAATGCTTAAGTCGGATGCACTGGGCCGACAGGGGCAAAATAAAAACCACAGTGCAACGCACACCGCCTTGGGGAATTGAGAAATAAGGCGAACGCCAAAAAAAACAAAAAAAAACAAATAAAATTGAGATTGTCCAACATTCTGCATTTTAATTGTCGACTATCATGGAAGATTTCATGGGCAGCCAGAGACGTATTCCTGCGGCTTATTGGTATGACAGATTCTCACACGACGAATTCACGCTACGGGGAGGCCTCGAAAACACATTCACTATGATACACCGTTGCCGTTTGGCGCGTCTTGTAGAGACCGTCCAAATCCACTAGCAAGATATAGACGTACAAGATGCAACAATATCCTCTGTATCATGGCCCCCGCCCCACCACGGCGGTCAGTACACCACCTGGTTAGGTCAAATCTAAAAGACATCATCCTCATAGCACGCAGTCTGGGATTTAGTCGCTCATCGTGTTCACGTACGGCTGGCAGGACTGGCCATTGTCCTACCTAACTACTTACCTACCTACCTACCAACTTATTTGCCGACCTACTTACCTACGTACCTACCTACTTACCTGCCTACCTATCTACCTACCTACGTACACACCTTTGCAACTGCCTACCTACCTACCTATATGCCTACCTACATGCCCACCAACCTACCTACCTAGCCCCTACCTGCGTGCCTACCTACCAACCTATATACGTACCTACCTACATACCTACCTACCTAACGACATACCTACCTACCTACCTAACTACCTACCTGTCGGATGTGTCGGACCGAAAGGTGCAAATATCGCCGTCAAGCTGTAAACTAGCGACACGGCGAATTCCGTTCTCAGGACTTCATCCTGCTACTTGCAAATTCCTGTTCAAGGCTTGGTAGCAGGGGATGGAGAACGAACGCATAAGAAGAAGAAGATTTAGAGAGAAGTTTTCACTCAAAATGGCGTTCTTCATCCAATCAAAAGAATATATTTGTAGCAATTTACTTCTCGGAACGTTTGAGTAGTAAACTTGTAGACCTCTTGCTTCCTGCAGTACATTTACTGAGTTCGAATTGCTATTTCATCAAGCTCCATTCGATCCAGCTGAAAACGGGTACTTGGATTTGTGTTACGTAAGTAAATGCATCAAGGAATGGAACTGGTCACCGCAACACATAAAAACATGAGCAGAGTAAAATGAAATCTTTAACACTTCATTCGTGACAGCAGATATATCATTGCTTCCATCTTACTTTTTTCATCTTTGAAAATCTTATTTCATATATAAATGAGTGCATACAGATCTGAACATCACGTATAATGAAGCAATGGCCATTAATTCAATTTCAGGGGAAAATGGCTGATCAGCACCCTCGCTTCTGAAAAGAAAACTACTGTAATTTAACTAGAGAAGAGCAAGTCGTCATCTTAGACTGAGAACTGGGAATAACAGACGCAATTGTCATCTTCACACACACAATTAAGGATTGGTACAAGTGACAGGTGTCCGTATTAGACGCATACCATAACCGCGGGACACACCGTAGTAAGCTGAAGAGAGAGAGAGAGATAGAGAGAGAGAGAGAGAGAGAGAGAGAGAGAGAGAGAGAGAGAGAGAATATAACTGGTCTTGCGAGGCGCATTTAGAGGAATAGAAGAATTTTGGCAGGACAAGTGTACGCATTAACATTCCGCTATGCTTGTGAGACATGGACAGTTAGCGAAGGGTACAGGCCTTGGAGATGATATATTTCTGAAGAATTTTAAACGTCAGGTATAAAGATCGAGTTAAAAATTAGGAAATACGAGATAGAATTACAACAGTAATAGACCCTTTTGAAGACCTATTGGAAACTGTCAAAAGAAGGAAACTCGCTTGGTATGGTCACATATCGAGATCAAATGGCATTGCAAATACGATCCCCGACGGAAAGGTGCAAGGCAGACGACGAAGAGGCCATCCCAAACAGAGGTGGGAGGACAACATAAAAGAATGGACCAATCTCCGACCAGAAGAGGCACAGGCAGCGGCCGCTGACAGAGAAGAGTGGCGTGGTGTTGTGAGGATGTCTTCATGTGTGCCCCAACGACCTCACCGGTTACGGGATGACCTAACCTGACCTGACCTGAGACGCATTTGAGACAAATCCTGTAAAGAGATAAAAAACAAAACAGCCTTACAAACAACGGTAATCTTTGTAAGAGAAACCGGAACCTTGATCTGAGGATGAACGAAGAGGAGGAATATATAAATGAGTACCATATTTCGGAAGAATTTATGAACATAAAACATCGCACAATTTTCGGCAAATGCAGTCATTCTAAATGGCACAAATAGCAAGCTGAGTCACATACATACACGGTCAGCTAGATATTCGTCCGCGTACACTATACTAACCTCATTGTTGATGTATCTTGGATATAGTCCACTGTACATAGTTGTAGATCTAGCAATAATTTCATTCTTCAAAGGTACTGGGATCGACTACCGTTATTGTCACGCTGCTGTCGACCCAGCTGTAAATAGGTGTCCATCTTTCTGTCCGGGAAGTAAAAGCAGAGAGAACAGAAATTGTTCTTCTGACCTCTAACTAGCTCATACTTTAATGAAATTTCGAACACGTCATCACTGACAGCTTTTCTGTTCTGATACGGGACTACATTAATTTATATATATATATATATATATATATATATATATATATATATATATATATATATATATATATATATATTTGGACAGCAGAATGTAACACTAACAACATATGGTTCTACTATCCTATGGAAGAAGCGAGCTTCTCTATGCTGAACTGTAATTTGCAAGAGAGCAAACGATGGATAGCGGAAAAAGTACAAAGATCAACTTAAAAGATCACTGATGCAGTGCGGCATTAACAATGATGACTGGGGAAGAATCGTCACCTATCGCACAGACTGGCACAGCACTATTGAGAAAAGTGTTCAGAGACATGAGGTAGAAAGAATCACTGAGGCTATCCAGAGATGATCGCTCCGCAAGTTAGCTCACATCAACCCTTCTTCAACCCCAGCGCAAGGGAGTGTCCAATTTCCTTGTACTAAGTGCGACACACAATTCAGGGCTCTGATTGGCTTATTTAGCCACCTTTGAACTCATGCAAACAGTGAATTTTGACAAAGTGGTTCTTGTCGATTACAATGGACGAACAACATATATCCTCCTATTCCCTCTCCACCCTTCAACCAACCTATTTCCTCGTCCATCTTTTCTCACCTTCAAAATACTCCACTTCAATCCATCCATTCCTCCACCCTCTCTCAGCCTGCCCACCCCCTATCTATTGAACCTGTCTGACTGATTGACATCCTGCCAGTCTTGAGAGACAACGGACTTCATGCTAGAGAGAGGCCTTAGTCAATTGTTGCTCTTGCTTTCGCCGCACACGTTTTGGAGTCTGTATCTTGACGCATCTGGGCTTCCTCTGCCTGCAGGCCAGCACACATAGCTTGCCTCCAACCAGGTCTGTCTCTGGCAAGTTCCTCCCAGTTACAGGTGTTTATATCCACCGCTTTCAGGTCAAGCTTGCAAACGTCTTTCCCGGTCATCTCCTCACTTCGTAACCTTTATCTCCCCCCCCCCATCCTCCCCTGTTATCTCACATCCACCACAGAAGCCGCTCATCTGCGCCAAGAGGACGCGGTCCTGAAAGGCAACTATGAAAAATGTGGTTCGGATCAGCAGTATCCAAGGTAAGGAATCTAACTACTCTACCACTCAGAAGTTCATCAATGTAGAGACTGTGAAAGCACACAGGCGCACCTGCTGATTTGAAATATTTAACACGTCAAAACGTCCTTAAACTTTCGTCACATACATATAATCCACTCGAAATCTATACTCAGATTCAGTTAAATGTACACGTGTTTTACTCTATAACCCAGAGACAATAACGTATAGTTCTGTCTCTAGTCGACAATCACATTAAGTCAGTATTTATAAGATACAACATTTTGCACGAACTAAAAGAAAGGTTACTTCTGTTTAAGGTGCTGAACCGTTAAGTCTTTAGTTCAACGAAATATTCAAACAGCACTCCAGGAAGGGTATACGCGTGTATGTGGCGTTCACTGAAGTCTGGGATCTGATAAGCGATCAAAAACGAAATTGAACCCGCACAATCAAGTGCAGAAACACGCCTGTGTGTACACATTTATGAATGTGATCTGTAAGTGGTTCCCAGGTTAAACATAATGGCGCCATTGTTTTCTTCTACTGTATGGCGTAAGAGGCGACTATGTTATTTTTGTGATGGTATAGTATTGCGTTGAAGTGGTGTTAAATAATACTATACGTTTATAAATGTGGTGCTAAAACATGTAAAAGGTAATTGTATTGGAAACCTGCTATTTCTCCTTCTTTTTTCCATCTTCTATTTTTTTCTTTCTCCTAATCTTATTTTTCTTTGTCTTGTTCTTCCTTGTGTTATTGTTACTATTGTTCTTCTTCTTTCTTTTCTTCTTCTTCTTCTCGAAAAAACCTCATGCAACAGAATGTTCAGACTTTAGAACAATAAGTCTGACGAGTCATACAATTAAAATACTACTCAAGATCATACAAGAGAGAATAAGAGGTAAAGTAGAGAGGGAAGTTTTAGAAGGACAATTTGGTTTTCGAAAGTTTAATGGAACAAGGGAAAACATTTTATGTTTGCGAACTTTGATATAAAAATATATAGAAATACAAAATGACATTTATGATTGCTTATTAGACTACCATAAGGCTTTTGACAGAGTCCAACAAGAAAAATTAATTAAATGTGTCCAAGAAATAGGTCTAGATGGTAAAGACATAAGACTGCTCTGTAATCTGTAATGGGAACAAACTGCTACAGTAAAATCAGGAAAGTTATGCTCTCCAAGTATAGATGTAAAAAGAGGAGTGAGACAGGGATGTGTATTATCCCCATGTCTTTTTAATATCTTCACAGAACAAATATTCAAACAGATAGAGGGGATGCCAGGGGTTGTCGTTGGAGGAGTGGCAATGAATAATCTTAGATATGAAGATGATACCCTTTTGATTCGAAAAAGTGAGCAAGAATTGCAGGAGTTTGTGACAACAATATACAAAATAAGCCAAGAGTTTGGATTTGACATAAACATAAAGAAAACAAAGACTATGATAATTGGGAAAAGTGACAAGAAACCATGCATGCAGATAGAAATAAAAGATCTTCTTGAACAAGTACAGTTTCTCCTATCTAGGTCATATAATAATGGAAGAAGGCAGCTGTGAAAAATAAATCAGAAAGATAATAAGTGTGGCAAGACGGTATTCGGAAACATGCGACACATACCGACATTCAAACAGATAAATCAGAATTTGAAAATGAGAATTGTCAGGTATTATGTAAACTCGTCACTACTTTATGGCGCAGAAACATGGACAATGAATAACAAGTTGGAAAATAGTATTGAGGCCTTCGAAATGTGGGTTAATAGATGATTGGGTCACATTTCTTGGATAGAGAAAAAAGCAAATTTTGAGGTATTGGAAAAGTTAGGGGTGAAAAGAGAATTAATGACCGAAATCAGGGTAAGACAGTTACGTTATTTTGGTCATATAACAAGACATACGTCCTTGTTGAAGACCACACTGGAGGGTAGGATGGAAGGCAGTCGATCAAGAGGCAGACAACGCTTTAAGTGGGGGAGAGGGGGATAACATCAGGAGATGGACTGGAAAAAGCCTCTTAAATTGCCCAATTATGGCAAGAGATAGAGTACACTGGAGATCCATTGCAGCGGACTTTCGATGTGGAGATGGGGCTTGAATTGAACTGAAAAGTGTAGATTCCGCATTCAAAACAAACAGCACCAATAATAGGTCATTCATACATTTGTGATTCTCTTATCTCCGTTGCTGCTGTTTCGGTGTCCAAGCATGACGTCATACAGCATGCATCCATTATTCAGCTACATTGATTGCCTTGTCATTTGCCCCCGGCATGTCGCACCTATTGCATGTTACCTAGAGGTTGGGGTAGGTCATCAGGAGGTCTGCCCTGTTTTACGCCAGGCATCTGTGTCATCAAATGTGTATCCCTCTTGTTTTATATCTCTCATTCTACGCGATACACCAGTTCGGAGTCTGTTCAGCGACTTCCATGTTGTGTATGGTTGATGATGTCCAGGGGTAGGTTACTCCGGAAGTTCCACCACGGGGCCTGCCTCAATTCGTGCCATCTCTTGATGTGTCGACCTTCATGGCTCGTATACCTGCTATGTTGATATTTGGTAGCTATGTCTGAATAACTCCCTTTAAAAGGCGATTCTGATCTCGAACCCCGAAATAGGGTTAATAAAAAGTTTGAAAAACTCTTCTGGATTTACTAGGAGGTGAAGAGTGTAGATCTCATTCAAAACAAACAATATAAACAATAGGTCATACACACATTTATAATTCTTAAATCTCTCTGTAAAAGTCGATTGAGATCTCGAACCCTTAAAATGCGTTAATAAAAAAGTTTTTGAAACCCTTCTGGATGTATCAGGAGGCGAAGAATGTAGATACCACATTCAGAATAAACAGCACATATAATGGACAATCGACACATTTGTGATTATAAAATATATCCTTTAATTGTCGATTGAGATCAAAGACCCTCAAAAAGAGATATATTTTGTTTGGAAACTCTTGTTGTTTGTTAGGAAGATGGAGGGCGTGCTCAAAACATTAATAAACAAGCATCACAAACAGTGATTCACTTGTCTCTTTCTGAGGGTAATCTAAATTCAGGATCCTTCAATAAGAGTTCACATATCATTTTGAAACTCTTATGGATTAATGTGGAGGTGGAAGGTAAAGATGACTCAAAAAAAGAAAAACAACAAAAAACAAAACAAACAAACAAAAACCACTAAAAAAATCATAAGGACCAGGGACTTTTGGATGAACAAGTGGATGACGGGAACAACAGGTCGCAATATCCAATTAAATAGCATCAATCCCCAGCACATGCCCTCGTGCAGACATTACTCTCGCCCTGATAAAACAGACACCTACTTATTGAATGCAAGGTTCTTACAAGCACTGCCGACAATTGCCAACACACTATACGGAGCAGTGAAACAACTGAGGAGTTGCCAACACACTGTGCGCAGCGGTGATACAACTTAAGAAGACATGTATCTATATAAGAATAGCATTGGGCTGCCAAGAGCAGGCTTGCTCAACAGCTATGGGATAACAACAACAACAACATAAAGATCATAGTTAACTTTTTGACTCACATACCACCCTTTAAAAGTTTATTGAGGTCATGAACTCTAAATGTATTCATACATATTTTGGAAACTCTTGTGGATTAGTGAAGAGGTGAAGGGTGTATGACATATTCAGAACAAAATGTCACATGTAATGAAGTATAGCTGAACATTGTGACTTCATTCCCGTTTAAAACTCGACTGAAATCACAAATCATTAAAAATGGTTCAAATATAGTTTTGAAACTTGCGGCTTATTGAATAGCTTAGGGGTGTGGATGATTCCTGCAAAACAAACAACGCATAAAATAGTTATTTAATTTCATATGTTGACCCTGTTGTCTCATATTAAAGGTCGATTGAGGTAACGAACTATCAAAAAGGAGTTCATGTATGGCCTTGAAACTTGTGTGGATTTATGAAGAATAGCGGAATATGTACATAACATTCAAAACACATACAATATATATTGGGTTACATAATGAATGACTCATAATTTCCTTGTAAATTCACAGATTACTTCCTCTTCTTCTTTTCACTTGTCCTGCTTGTGCCTTTCAGTGTCAGATTATGAGGAGGTTTTTTTGACCGGGCCCTAGTATGTGCTTTGAACAAGGGAAACTGTACTGCTTCTGTTATTTTTGGGTTCATTTGTTAATTTATTTAAGGGACAGTAACTCATTTACAGATAGGGGAAGGAAGTGTTGTAATTTATTATTAAATATGTTCTGCAGAGTTACTTTTCATCGACAGCTTTCGCGCAAGTTATTTATCTATCTATGTTCTTTGCGCGACAAATACGGCGCAAAAGGCAGAAACAAATGATCTCCGGTTGGAACGGTAGGACACCACTGTTTTTAGAGAAACATAAAGATGATAATTTTTTGCAACGTGGTTTATAAAAACGATGTTGGATTGGGGGTAGAGGGGTTTGATCATTGTCTCTCCTCATAGAACTCTTCCCCCTCTCTCTTTTCTCACCTCACTCTGTTTCATTTGACTCTTTCCTACAGTCACACTTTTGCACACGCGCCCTCATGGTGAGGCCCTTCCATTGCACTTTGGTTGGGCTAGCTTCTGAGGGCGCACAAACCTAGCATAGGTACATACAGACGCACACATGCATCCAAGCACTGGTTTATGCGTCCTGATATCGCCAAATGAACTACGGTCTGGGGTCGAAAATGGCGCGCCTCCGCCAGTAGAAACTAGTGAGGCAAACATCTTAGCAACAAAAAAAACAAATTGTCTCTCATCTCTTGTCGCTCCAGCCTTACAGAAAAAGAAAGAATAGACATTGCTGCAACACACACACATAAACTCTATCCAAGCAACAGCAGGGCCCATGTGTTGTTGTTTGTCCATCGTTTCCGAAGAAGACCGCATTGTCATGCCAGTCCTGTAGTGGGTTCGTAGATGGCTGATCAAACCAACCCGAGCCCGAAAGCTTCTGTCACACTTAGGGCAAGGACAAAAGGTCTGGCCGTCAGACGGAGGAACTCGTCTCTTGCCTTGCCTGTCGCTCGTCTCCGTGCAGCTTCCTTGATTCTTGTATGCTCCATATGTGTTGTGCCAGAAGAGATTTTAATAGGACAGGCAGAGCGATCAGTAACAATGTTCTCCCAACCATCGGGGTCAATGTTGCAGTTCTCCAGTGAGGCTTTCAGAGTGTGTCTTTGTAACGTTTTATTTGGCCTCCGCGTGCTCGCTTGCCTGACTCAAGCTCGTCATAGAATAATTTCTTTGGAAGCCGCTTATCTGAAATGTTGACGACATGGATAGACCATCTGCGATTTGCGAGTTGTGTGGATGCTTGTCATGCCAGTCCACGACATAACTTCTACATCCGTGATCCTATCTTGCCATTTTATGTTCAGCAGTTTGCTTAGGCAGCCCAGATGGAAGTGGTCAAGCTTCATCGCATGTACATAGTCCAGGTTTCACAGGCGGACAGAAGAGTTGGTAGAACGACTGCTGCATAAACCTTCGATTTGGTTATAAGCGTAATTCCTCTCCAGTTCAAAACTGTAAAATGGATGAATCAGAAACTATAGTAACAGAGAGCGGGGGTAGAGGAATCTATCTGAGCCTAACAATATTATACAAGTAAAAGTGTGAGTGGCAACTGGGACTTCGGAGCAGATACAGACACCTGGAAAACTGCAGTAATATTTGAATTATTGATGAGTACACAGAAAGACCAAGTATTACTCTTCACAGATGCTGTATTAATGGTTGCGGCTCATGACAGCTAAAAAAATACAGACCCAAAGGAACTAAGAGTGAAAGTCTGTCTATACACTTTATCACCCGTTCAAGTGAGTTGTGATTTCTCTCTTCTTCTTTTCCTTCTTCTTTGGCGTTCGTTCTGAAAAGGACGCGTGATGTTGTTTTGTAGTTTATAGCGAAACTACGATACCTGTGCCGGTCACATCCATTCAGCTGGAATTGTTTAGTACCTGGTTTACATTCTCTCTGCGATTCCTATCCCTTGGCTAGACTGGGCTAGTGTAGGCTGGTTTCAGGACCTTCACGGGGAATAGAGTCTTGGTCGGCTATGGTTCTCTGATTCTGAAACAAACAATCAGCTAAGAGTCAATGGATGCTGCCATCTCGTGCCCTGCTGCCTCTTGGTCCTAATATTAATGCAGTGGATTCCATCCCAATGCAAGGTTGGGAGGCTGACAAGAGAAGGTTGAAGTCCCCATTAACCTGATTCAAATCAAACCATGACATTTTGTTCTATTTCTACCTGCATGGGTTATAACGTGCTGGAGCTGCTATCTTTAGTAAGGGGCACTTGTGTTCTATTACTGGTATGTGGCCCATTTGCCATGAGCCAGTCACGGGACAGATAAATACAAATGGCTGACAACATTGTTAGACCTTGCATGGAACAGCATATTGTGATGAATATGTGTGTGAAAGAAGGCGTGAAAGCTGCGGAAATTTACAGAAGACTGCAATCACAATACGGTGATGAGACACTCAGCCGCAGTAAGACATTATAAAGGTGTAAACGTTTTAGAGAAGGCCGTACATCCGTGAGTGATGATTGCGTCCTGCTCCTGCAACATAATCGACCTCATACGGCTCACCGCAGTATGTGCCATCTGCAGCAACTCGGCTGGGAGATATTGCCACACCTACCCTACAACCCAGACCTCGCCCCAAGCGATTTCCATCTGTTGGGACCCCTAACAAAATTCATGAGATGTCAGCATTTCAGCACTGATGACTAATTGAAACAGGTTGTCTTGGATTGGTTCAGACATACGGACAAAACTTTCTACGCTGAAGCTTATCAATCATTACTTAAACACTGGGATACGTGCATAGACGTTGCAGGATATTATATCGAAAAATGGGATCAAGATACTGAGCAGCGCATAAGCTGCAGTGGTCAGCGACCCATAGCTGACTACTAGCGTCAGGGCTAGCGAACCAGAGCTGCCAAGACCCTTCTACACCTCCACGCGGTGATCCTGGATAACTGGCTGCAGCAGGGCAAACTGGCTAGGGAGAAGGGATCGAAGAGGGAATGCTAACCCGGTACAAAAAATGCTTGCTGAAGTCGGATGTGTTGGACCGAAAGGTGCAAATATCGCAGTCAAGCTGTAAACTACGACACAACGCATTCCGTTCTCTGGACTACATTCTGCTACTTAAGCCCTTTCATGGGATGGTAGCGGGAGATTGAGAACGAACGAAGCCAAGCCAAGCAATATCGAAAAATAAATGGCATTTTGACTATTTGGGAAATTGTGTGTTTTTATATTTCAAAAAAATGTTCCAGTTTGGCTTGAACGACCCTCGTGTGTGTGTGTATGTATATGCCTTTGACCATGGAAGTCCAGTGTGGGGTAAGTACTCTCTAGAGGCATCTCAGATGTCGCAGAACATAAGCAAGGGAGCCTGACCAACGTATTGGGGCTCTTCCCAGAGTTCTCTTTTTACCTCGAGGGTACCAGACTGCTGTCGCTGTGCTCCATCGACCATCGTTTCGTTGGAAGATATGACCTGCCCGTCTATGTTTTGTCTTGTCTGCGCGGATTACCGCATCCTTCACCAGGGACAATCGTCTTATGTCGGAATTGTGGAAACCTCGCATACGTTGGTTCCGGAGAGTTATTCTTACCAAGCATGTCTGAGGGGAGGCCTGGGTCACTCTAAATATGTCCTCTAGTGATTTTGTTAGTGTCATCATCTCTCACATCGACTGTCGTTAGCGGGGATGTTTGATTTGCGAACTAGGAAGAAGGTGAAAAAGAATGTGTTACTATGTGAGTCAGTAACATTCTTGACTGACTATTCTTCTCTACCTTCACCTTAGTATCTTATATATTTATCTCTCTTTATTACTCTATCGTAATATTCACAATAAAGACATATTGTACTTGTAATTCCATTACCGCATATTGACAATCCGTCATATATATATATATATATATATATATATATATATATATATATATATATATATATATATATATATATACAATACACAAGTCCGCTGTAAAGTAAAAATTAGATCTAGGATCGCAAAAAAATAAAATGTATTCAATGAGAAACAGACATTTAAAATATCAAGTATCAACAATACTGAGCTGCGTAATAGAATAATCACCACTCGCATTTGGTCCGTATCATTGTATGGTGCGTATCATTGTATGATGCGTATTATTGAATGGCCCCGCAACATGGACACTAAGGAAGACAAAACCTTAGAGGCTTTTAATATGTGGTGCTATCGCAGGATGCAAAGAGTGAGCTTCACGGACAACACAGTCAAACAAGCCAACACTTAATGATGTAGGGGCACAAAGACAACTAATGGAAATTATACAGAAAGGTAAGGGGATAGCCTAGTGGTTAAGTGGCACGGCTCACAATTCGAAGGAGCTGGGTTCGATCCCCATCACAGCACCGGTCGTTACCCCGGGGAAGCAAACCCTTAGAAAATGCAGGAGGAAGCATACCCTTACATAAAATGCATGCTGAAGTCGGATGCACTGAGCCGACAGGCGTAACACACACCGCCTTGGGGATTAGAGAAATAAGGCGAACGCAAAAAAAAAATAAAAAAAATACAGAAAGGTAGATTGTCTTGTCCACAGTATGATGGTCTACTTTTGGAAATTAAGGAAGGCAAAATCTCAGGGAAAATAACAAGAGGACTCCCATAAAACAAATATATCCCATAGGCGTGCAAGAACAACGGCTTCGATCCCGGTTATTAATACGTTCAAGTCGATCCATCAGTAAATGGGTACCTGGCTTGTTGTTAATGAAAGAAAGACACTGAGGAAAGGGACTGTCCACCTCAATTAAAATAAAACTTGATATCTAGTCCAAAGCAGTCTCTAACACTTCATCCCTGACAGCAAAGCACGTTATGGGACTGTCTTTACTTTTAACCCCTCCTGAAATTAGATGTGTTAACTGCTGTTTCATTGCTTGCTACACCCTTGTTTGTTTGTATTCATGGCCATCTTATCCGGACTACACATTTTTACAGATTTTAACCAACACAATCAGTCACACCCCACGATATTGATAACATGTCAAATAACAATAAATCTGATTAGGTTTCGATGAACATATCGGCTAGTGATTCTTAAACCGTCATTTATATATCAACATTGGCGTCTCAGTCTCTGTAGACCGTGCGCGTGGCGCCCTGTGAGTTTTGTCCAGCTCTATCTCCTGTATTTCGAAACAGTCTGCGATGACTCTAAAGACCGAGTGACAGTCCCTGCCATAGATCATACAGCCATGCTGAGGAGGCAGCTTTGCCGGGGTGTCTCCCGATCTCTTAAGTCTGTCTCTTTTATCTGCAGCCAGAAGGCCTCTACACGCACCCGCAGCCACTATGTCCCTTCCAACTGACTGTCTCCGAACATCTCAATCCTGAGCAATCGTTTCCCAGCCGTGATGAGAGGTCGTATGACTTCCTGTTCCTCTTGCATAGTTCCTTGAATCGCAGTGTGGGACGGCCAATTCTTCTAGGTTCAATGATCAGATGTCCATATGTTTTTTTTGTTTTTTGTTTGCGTTCGCCTTATTTCTCCAATTCCCAAGGCGGTGTGCGCGCACTATGTTTTTATTTTGCGCCTGTCGGCCCATTGCATCCGACTTCGGCATGAATTTTATGTAAGGGTCTGCTTCTTCCTGCATTTTTTATAGGTTTGTTTTCCCGGGGTAACGGCCGGCGCTGTGATTGGGGCAACACCTTCGGATTGTGAGCCGTGCCACGTAACCACAAGCCCACGACACTCCCAGCGGTTATCCTTTGGCAGCCTCTCAACTTCCATATATATTCTTCTTCATTGGTCCTACTACTCTTGCCACGAGGCGTCGCAGAGAGGCGGCATGCGTAGATTTCTTGTTATCGCCAATTGGGAGGCTTGTGCTGTCGTTAGGTGGAACTTCCTGTGAGTGTCAGACAACCTTCGATCCATACACGTCGAAGTCGGTCCCGTTGTAGGTGGATTGGAGAGCTCCACGATATGCTCTCATAGCAGGCTGGCTATAATGCGTTCTGACTAAATGACCAAACAACTTGATTTGTCGGGTGTCAGTATAGGCACTAATTGGGTCTATCGCCACTATCGGCCTCAGCGTTGTGTCGCGGATTCGGCCATGGATTGTCACAAACTGCACCGATATTGAAACACTCTAGGGTGTTTTTTTCGAGGAGGCTGATAAATGCACTGTGTATTCCTACATTGTGTTTCCAAAGTCAGGGAACTGAGTGGTCTCGAGGCAAGACGTCAGCCTCCGGTGCTGGAGGTTGCGGGTTCAAATCACAGTTCAGTTCATCCCGTAACCCATCAGGTCGTTGGGGCACACATGAAGACACTCCCAAAATCCCACGCCATCCCTTCTGTCTGTCGCCGCCTGACGTATCTCACCGGGACGAAGCCCTGACCACTCAGTGATGTTGTCCACCCATCTCTTCCTTGGACGTCCTCGCCATCTCTGCCCCGGTACGAAACCAAAGAGTATCGAGTTGGTAATTCCGTTGGACCTCGCGACGTGCCCGCACCAGGTCATATTTCGTCTTTTGATAACTGTGAACAGATCTTCAAAAAGACCAATAGCGTCTTCAACTCTCTGACGGATTTCTACGTTCGTGACACGATCTTTAAATGTAACATTTAGGAGTTTTCTTTAGCACATCATTTCCATTGCATGTATCATGCCCTGGATATCTACTGTAATGGTCCAGGTCTCGCAGGCATACATAAATATTGATAGCACCAAAGAGCGCATTAGTGTAACTTTTATGCCGAGGGCGAGACGCTTGTCTTGCCATATAGGTTTCAGCCGAGTCAGCGTCGCTGTTGTTTGTGCTATTCTTGCAATTATCTCTGGCTTCGATCCCTCTTCAGTGATCAATGATCCCAGATATTTAAAACGTTTTACCACCTCAAGTTCCTGCTCATTTGCCTCTATTACAGATTTAAACCCTGCTACGTTATTGGTCATGAGCTTTGTTTTATCTGCATTTATTTCCATACCAAAACTCAGGGAAGTTCTATCCAATCTATCAATCAACTCCTGGAGTTCCCTTTCTGTGCCTGCCAATACATCAAATCACAGTGGTCACGGGGATATTTTCAAGTGGACTTTAGTTGAGATCGGATGCTCGTAGTCAGTGTTTCGCACGTTAAAAATACACGGCTGTTGAAATTCGAAGAAGGGATCAAGATGTTGGGCAGCGCATGAGCTGCAGTTGTCAGCGACTCAAAGCTGACTGCTAGTGTCAGGGCCAGCAAACCAAAGCTGCCAAGACCCTTCTACACCTCCACGCAGTGATCCTGGATAACAGGTTGCAGCAGAGCAGACTGGCTAAGGAGAAGAGATCAAAGAGGGAATGCTAACCCGGTACTAAAAACATGCTTGCTGAAGTCGGATGTGTTGGATCGAAAGGTGCAAATATCGCAGTCAAGCTGTAAACTACAACACAACGCATTCCGTTCTCTGGACTTCATTCTGCTTCTTAAGCCCTTTCAGTGTTTGGTAGTGGGAGATTGAGAATGAACGAAGCCAAGCCAAGCCAAAATCGAAGATCAGGCTTTACCAGTCACTGCCCAGGCAAAATTATGTTAACAAATTTACCCCATCTGTTAGGGGATCTTCGCCGGTGCTACGGAGTTCATACATTGTGCTGAGATTCTCCGAAAAATATGGAGAAGAAAAGAGCAGTTATCAGTTAAACCGTTTGCAATGACGTTGATCATTCGACTAAACTAAACCCAATGTCAATCTTCACCGCTTGCTAGAAACACACACACTATATATATATATATATCCCCAGGCAATAGATGGGCGATTCAAGTCAGGTCAAATACGAAGGACAGGGACACTATTACTTCAGCAGGCTTACATGAAGCCTGCAGCATTGCACTTGCCATTATTTCCCTGGGGGTTATAATAGACCATACAGGTAAAGAGAGTGGGCAAGTCTAGGTAGCAGTGAAAAAGGCAAATGCTTTGTTAGATATGATCAAAAGAAATATTAAACATAGGAACAAGGAAGTGATAGTAAAAACCATTAGTTGGACCTAGATTGGAGTAATGTGTACAGGTGTGGAGTCCTTATCATAGAGGAGATATAAACATGCTAGTAAGAATACAAAAAAGAGCATCAAAGCTGGCTGATAGTGGGATTCCAGAACTACAGCTATGATGAAAAACTCAGAAAAACCGGCATACAGTGTCTAGAAATGAAAAGAATTCCAGGTTACTTAATACAGGTTTATAATATAATCAAAGGAACGGATAAATTAGACTATAACAATTTTAAAAAAATTCAACTACCTACAAAAACAAGAGGGGATAGCTATAAATTAACTAATGAAAGGTCCAGATCAGACATTAGGAAATATTCTTTTAGTCAGTGAGTGGTGAATGTTTGGAATGCATTGCCACTGGAAATAGTGGAGGAAGGGACAATTAATTTAATTTAATAATAAATTGGATGCCCATAGCTTTTAGAGCAAGGTAATGCAAATGAAACGGGTTGTATACAGACTCTGCAGAGTCTTCTAAACCATTATAAAGACGTTTAGTTAAGTTGAGTTATATCACAACTGCAAACGCTTGGCCACAGGCTTCCTGTAAATAGGCCAACTATAGAGGTGGCTGTATGTTTTACTTAGTGCGAAACGATGAATAAAACGATCTAGAAGGAGGTTGCAACTTGTAAAATGTTGAGAATTCCTGACTTTGATAAACTCCGAGGGTGTTATCTACTGGTCGCTTGATATGTATTTTGTAGTTCGATCATTCAGCTGCAGTAGTGACCCTATACTTCCCGTGGAGAGATATGGTAAATCAATCAATCAGACTATGTTAGTCAGGTTCAAGTGAATCAATCGATCAGACTATGCTGGTCATTGTCCTGTGAAACACTGATCAGACTTTGCTAGCCATGGTCACTCGAAACATACTTTTCAGACTATGTTATTTAGGGTCGAGTCAATCAATCGATCAGATTATGTTAGTCATGGTCAGGTGAATCAATTTGATCAGACTATATTAGTGAGGTTCAGGTGAAATATTCTTGACAGGCTATATTAGCCCGAATCAGGAGAATTAATCGATTAGACTATGTTAGTCATAGTCAAATGAAATATACTTTTCAGACTATGTTCATCAAGGTCGGTGAATCAATCGATCAGACTATGTTAGTCATTGTCAGGTGATACATTTTATCAGACAATGTTAGTCAGGGTCAGGTGAAACATACTGATCAGGCTATGTTAGTGAGGGTCAGGCGAAACATACTGATCAGACTATGTTAGTTAGAGTCAGGGGAAACATATTGATTAGACTATGTTAGTCAGGTTTAGGGAAACATACTGATCAGACTATGTTGTTGTTTCGAATTCCAACAATGAGTAGGTTTACTCTTTTGTGCACCCTGAACAGGACGTTAAGTGGCGGGTTGCAGTAGCTTTCCTCGCATCCCGATGAAGATGGACCTGGATCCTCCAAGGCGGTTGATTGGCTTCATCTGGGTGTCTCTCACTACTACGGATATCACGTCAATCCCTCACCCGGTTAGCCATACTACCACGAAAACAGCCTATTTCTTGGGAGGGCTACTAGGAAGACGAGGTGAAGGTGTTGGCCAGTATATTTTTCCTGGCTCTGACTAACATTTCTGATCAGTATATTTTGCTTGGCCCCTACTGACATGTCTGATCAGTATATTTTGTCTGGCCCTGACTAACATGTCTGATCAGTATATTTTGCCTGTCCAGACATTAGTCTTCCTCCCCACCAGACTATGTTAGTTAGGGTCAGGCAAAATATACTGAGAAGACTATGTTAGTCAAGGTTATGGGAAACATACTGACTAGACTATGTTAGACAGGGTCATATAAAACATGCTGATCAGACTATGTTAGTCAGGATTATGCAAAACATACTGGGAAGACTATGTTAGTCAGGGTCATGCAAAACATACTGAGAAAACTATGTTTCTCAGACTCAGATAAACCATGCTGATCACACTATGTTTCTCAGGCAGATAAAACATGCTGATCAAGCTATGTTTCTCAGTCAGATAAAACATGCTGATCAAACTATGTTTCTCAGAGTCAGATAAAACATGCTGATCAAACTATGTTTCTCAGAGTCAGATAAAACATGCTGATCAAACTATGTTTCTCAGGCAGATCAAACATGCTGATCAAACTATGTTTCTCAGAGTCAGATAAAACATGCTGATCAAACTATGTTTCTCAGAGTCAGATAAAACATGCTGATCAAGCTATGTTTCTCAGTCAGATAAAACATGCTGATCAAACAATGTTTCTCAGAGTCAGATAAAACATCCTGATCAAACTATGTTTCTCAGAGTCAGATAAAACATGCAGATCAAACTATGTTTCTCAGAGTCAGATAAAACATGCTGATAAAACTATGTTTCTCAGAGTCAGATAAAACATGCTGATCAAACTTTGTTTCTCAGGCAGATAAAACATGCTGATCAAACTATGTTTCTCAGACTCAGATAAACCATGCTGATCACACTATGTTTCTCAGGCAGATAAAACATGCTGATCAAGCTATGTTTCTCAGTCAGATAAAACATGCAGATCAAACTATGTTTCTCAGAGTCAGATAAAACATGCTGATCAAACTATGTTTCTCAGAGTCAGATAAAACATGCTGATCAAACTATGTTTCTCAGGCAGATCAAACATGCTGATCAAACTATGTTTCTCAGAGTCAGATAAAACATGCTGATCAAACTATGTTTCTCAGAGTCAGATAAAACATCCTGATCAAACTATGTTTCTCAGAGTCAGATAAAACATGCAGATCAAACTATGTTTCTCAGAGTCAGATAAAACATGCTGATAAAACTATGTTTCTCAGAGTCAGATAAAACATGCTGATAAAACTTTGTTTCTCAGGCAGATAAAACATGCTGATCAAACTATGTTTCTCAGAGTCAGATAAAACATGCAGATCAAACTATGTTTCTCAGAGTCAGATAAAACATGCTGATCAAACTATGTTTCTCAGAGTCAGATAAAACATGCTGATCAAACAATGTTTCTCAGAGTCAGATAAAACATGCTGATCAAACTATGTTTCTCAGAGTCAGATAAAACATGCTGATCAAACTATGTTTCTCAGAGTCAGATAAAACATGCTGATCAAACTATGTTTCTCAGTCAGATAAAACATGCTGATCATACTGTTTCTCAGAGTCAGATAAAACATGCAGATCAAACTATGTTTCTCAGAGTCAGATAAAACATGTAGATCAAACTATGTTTCTCAGAGCCAGATAAAATAAGATGATCAAACTCTACACTTTTAAGAAGCTCTCCCCGGAAACAGGTTGTTTCCTAGCAGTCTGGCTAATGAGCTGGGAATGGGCACTGTGATACCAGTATTGGTGAGCTTACTACAGTGCCTCGTAATGCACTAAAGCAGGAGGGCACCACCCCACCTCCTAAAGTACGTCTCAAGATATGAGGAGAGCCACTGTAACCTACCACTAAGGAAAGTCGTCGAGTACCTTACTCAAGTACGAGTGGCATCAGCAAGAACGATCTTAAAACTGTTCGTCCTCATTATCATCAGTCCCGTAACCTGAGTCATTGGGGCACCAATACTGCAGAATTGTTGAACCAGTTCCTGCCATTCAGTTTTGTGTCAGGATATTTTCTCAAGCTATGGACCTTCTCGTCCACTTTGTTTAAAAAGGTTAAAGCTTGTAAAAAACTTATTTAACTTAACGTATTTATATTTGTTTAGTAGACTCTATGCAGTCTGTATACAACCAGTTTCTTGAAGGGTGGCTTAACATTAGTAGACTTAAACTCTAGTGCTAGGTAGACACGCAGTCAGTTAGGTACCATCAATAGCTGATCTTAACAAACCACATGGGAAAAGGTAAAAATAACTTGGGTAGATTTTTAACTTGAATTTTGTCGGGTAGCGGCTGTTAAGGCTACTCTGTTCGATTTCTGCCAAGAAATGTTTAACGTTTTTGACACTGACCACAGGAGGCTGATCTCACTACCCAGAGATCAGGGACATTTTTACCACAAGATTCACGTGAAATAAAATCCCGGTCTTTACTGCTATTCAAGCCCGCAACCTCCGGCACCCGAGACGTACACCCTACCTCGAGACCACTGAGTTCCATATGTTGAGAACCACTGACAGATAAACCCCGCATAGGTGTTATCTGTCAGATGTGTGATATGGATATCGCTATTCAATTACTGAGCTGCAGTGTGTACACATAGTTGTACGCTTTTTATTAAAAGGCCTAGGCACATTCTTAATGCAACAGTTCATAGTTGCCCAATGCACGAGTAACAGCGTTGGATTCTCATGGTAAATGTACTGGATTCAATCCAAGTTATCAACAGGCTCCAATCGACTCAGCTGTACATGGTTACCTGTCTTATTGTTAGGGAAGGGAGGGAACTGGCTACTCCACCTCGTAAAAAGCTGAGGGGCTGAAGATGTAGAAGTGAATGAGCGGACAGCAGTCTGCGACGAATAGTTAGCTATCTTAGGAAGATACTCTTCCGCTTCCAAGCTCTTCTTTGTTAACTTAACTGAAAGTCTTTATTCTGGTTTAGAAGACTCTGCAGAGTCTGTTTACAACCAGTTTCATTTACATTACCTTGCTCTAAAAGCTATGCGCAATATTATTTTTAAATGCATTAATTGTGTCTGCCTCCACTACCTCCCGTGGCAATGCATTCCAAGCATTCACCACCCTCTGACTACAAAAATATTTCCTAATATCTAATCTGGACCTCTCTTTAGTTAACTTGTAGCTATGCCCTGTTGTTCTTGTGGGTGGCTGTATTTTGAAAAACTTGTTATAGTCTAAGTTATCCATTCCTCTGATGATCTTATAAACTGGTATTAAGTCACCTCGAATTCTTCTCTCATCTAGACACTGTAGGCCAGTTTTTCTTTCTTCATAGCTGTAATTCTGGAATCCCACTATCAGCTTTGTCGCTCTTTTTTGTATCCCCTCTAAAAGGACTCCACACCTGTACATAGTACTCCAATCTAGGTCCAACTAATGATTTATACTATCACTTCCTTGTTCCTATGTTTAATATTTCTATTTATCATACCTAACATTGCATTTTCCTTTTTCACTGCTAACTGGACTTGCCTAGTCAGCTTACCTGTATGACCTACTATAACCCCTCAAACGTGCGTGTTCTCAAACTCCTAAAAGGGCTTCGCAAGTAGTAGGATATAGTAAGGAGAGCGGAATGAGATGTCACAGTTTACAGCTTGACTGCGATATATGCACCTTTCGGTCAGACACAAATGAACCGCATTTTTTTTGGACAGGGTTAGTCTTCCCTCTTCAATACCTTCTCCTTCTCTGTTGCAGCCTTTTATCCAGGATCACCACGTGGAGGTGTAGAAGGGTTTTGGCAGCTCTGGTCTGCTGGTCCTCACGCCAGCAGTCTGTTTTGGGCTGTGAACCGCTGCAGCTCATACACTGCTCAGCACCAAGTGAGGCCCTTGAAGCAGACTGCAACACAGCAGATTGAGAGATTAAGGATTATCGAACAACATGGTCCAAAAAAAATGTCTTGCTAAAATTGGATATTGCCAGGCCGAAAGTCGCAAATATTGCAGCCTCGCTGTAAACTACGACACCGCACCGTGTCAGTAATGTCCTTTTCAGTATGAACACCAAAGAAGATAAATAGTTATGGCTAGGTACAGTGATGGTTCCAGCATCTCGTCCCCAGAGAGAGGAGACTAACGTCTGGTCAGGCAAAGCATACTAATCAGACATATTAGTCAGGGCCAGGTAAAACATACTGATCAGACATGTTAGTCAGGGTCAGTTGAAACATACCGATCAGACATGTTAGTCAGGGTCAGGTAATACATACTGATCAGACATGTTAGTCAGGGTCAGATAAAACATACTGATCAGACATGTTAGTCAGGGTCAGGCAAAGCATACTGATCAGACATGTTAGTCAGGGTCAGGTGAAACATACTGATCAGACATGTTAGTCAAGGTCAGGTAAAACATACTGATCAGACATGTTAGTCAGGGTCAGGTAAAACATACTGATCAGACATGTTAGTCAGGGTCAGGTAAAACATACTGATCAGACATGTTAGTCAGGGTCAGGTAAAACATGCTGATCAGACATGTTAGTCAGGGCCAGGTAAAACATATTGATCAGACATGTTAGTCAGGGTCAGGTAAAACATACTGATCAGACATGTTAGTCAGGGTCAGGGCGAAACATACTGATCAGACATGTTAGTCAGGGTCAGGTAAAACATACTGATCAGACATGTTAGTCAGGGTCAGGTAAAACATACTGGCCAAGACCTTCACCTCGTAGTTATCCCTAGCAAGTGTTTTATGGGTAGCTGACTAACGAGGTAGTGGATCAATGTGATCCTGTAGCAGTGAGTAACATACAGATGAAACCAATCATAGCACAACCACCTGAAAGGTCTTGGTACACCTTCATCAACATGTCCAGGATGTGATGAAAGTGACTGTAACCAGCTACTTCACGTCCTTTTCATGGAGCATAAGAGTAAACCTGCTCATTGTGAGGATTTGCAACTACAAAAACAATATTTTAGACAAGCTGAGTGGTCAGTTGGGGTCTCTGAATATGACAAGGACAAGAATATTATCACTACCCCACAGAGAGCATGTTGTAAGAGACGACTGTGTGACAAGGCATAACACCGGGCATGGTTAGGTGATTTGTTTATAGCAGCAAAGATGGCGCCTAACAGGCTGCAGGTCTACTTTGCTCTAGTGTTTTCAGTCCTTTAAGATGGACTAGCACATCGGTTAAACACCGTCCGCGGCACTTATCCCAGCGCAGCAGAGTAATTAACTGCTCAAGCCTAGCCATCTAAGCAAGAAATCCTCCTCACTGCTCATACAAGAGCTGGCGTCTGCACAGGGACATCTGCCCCTGTAGAAGTACATGTCAACTATGAAGGTAAGACAGACTAGCAAAGGAGGGATCCAGACAAGAACAGCCACACACATCAACAACTTTACAAACAGCCCATAAGAACAGGAAAGCCCCAGTCCAAAGGACAGTGTAAATTAACTCACAAGGAAGTATCAGAGCACCATTTTCCAACTGAGAACCTAACACATTCCACTTAACAAGCACCAGAAGAGAATCCATCCACAACATACTCTTGAGTGCCAGCTGTGTACACACCCAAATGAAACTGTTGATCATTATCTCTTTGAGTGCTCAGCTCTCAACGATTTTAGGAAAATGCTTCTTCCTCCGTGGCCAGTTACATGGAACACTTTGTATGGCACTAGACAATAGCTGATAAACACGTGTAGAAATCATTATATCATGGCATTGGGTCGAAGGGTGAGAGTTCGGATGCTACTGGATCCATAAGAACAACAACTGTCAGGGACAGATCACCATTCTTTGCCTCATGACAAGGCGCAACTTCACCACTGTGGACATGTGGACTAAATGAACAAACGACTGAGCATGTTTTACAGAACTGTCTCCTGCATGGCCAGTTAAGGACGATACATTGGCTCAACAATTCAACACTAGACTAAAAACTGTACGGAGCTAATGACGGGGCAACATACAATGTCTTAGTTCATCACTAGAACTCTTCTGATAATGCGGTCACAAGAAGAAGCCATGTGTTCTATGTCTTCCTTTGGGAAGGAAGACTAACGTCTGGTCAGGCGCAACATGATGATCTGACATGTTAGTCAGGGTCAAGCAAAATATACTGACCAAGACCCTCACAGCCTTCCCTGGAAACAAGCTATTTTCATGGCAGCCTGGCTGAGGTAAGGGATTGACGTGACCCCCGTAGTAGTGAGTGACACCTAGATGAAGCCAAGCATAGCAAAACCGCCTGAAGTAACCCAGTCCACCTTCATCAGCACGCTCGGGATGTAAGGAAAGCTATTGCAACCCGCCATTTAACATCCTTTTCAGGGCGCAAAGAGTTAACCTACTTATTGTTGGCATTCGAAACAACAACATGCCATCCTTTCTGAAAATGTGTCATATGAATCTTGTCTGTCCTTAACTGGAGATTCGGTGGCCTACGGGTTGTCAGCTTGGTTTACAAGACCAATGTGCCAGGTTTGAATACCATTGAGCTCAGTTTATGAACCAGATATGTCGTGCAGTTTTTTTCATGGAATGACCACCTCTACCAGTCAACCCAGCTGTAAATTGGAGCCTTACAAAGTTTTAAGAAATTTCTGAGCCACCCTGGGAAATACAGAGTTCATGCTCTATCTTCAGGACTTTCAGCAATAAAAGAGATTAACAACATATGGGGGCACTCAAGTGCAATGAAGTCAGTTCTATGGGCAATTTTCCATCAAAAAGAAAACTCAACTATTTCAGTTAGCAGAAATCTTTCAAAATTGTTTACTGGATAATCTGTCCTCCAGCGGTGGTTAAACCGTTGCGGTTACCAACAGTCTCTGTCGTGGATAATGAGTTGCCCACCTGTAGCATTGTGAATGTTGTGCAATGCAAGGAGTAGGACCAGCGAGTTGGTGGTCGTTTCTTGTCTTTGGGGTACCATATTGTTAACGCGGTGCTCTATCGATCGTTCTTCGCTGTAAGTGGTCCGCTCAAAGGTGTTTGACCTTATCTGTGTAAGTAACTGCATCTCCCACTTAGGACAATCATTTACTTGTAATATATCTTCAGTGGAATCTGCATCCTGTGCTATCTCCAGTTGTCTCGACTTATGTCTTGCCACTGGTTCAAGGTAGCTCGGAACCAGAGAGTGAGGTTGATGGCCAGCGCAGTTTCTTACTAACTATAATCCAAGTACAGCGCAAGTTACATCACCAAGCAAAAACGTCTGATGATGTCGCCATCATCGCTTGTGATTGGCAACTAACCAATCTTCGATGGGCTTCTCATCTCATCAGTCCACTTATATCATTAAGGGTAGTGGGGAGGTGCAGTCTTCTTTCCTGTGCCATCTGTGTAGCCTTATTTTCATCCATGTCTCTGAAGTATTTGTCATTGTCAATCTATACTTTTCTTGGTCTTAACCTTGTCCAGCTATTTGGTGTTATCGACTGGTATAGAGAGATAATCAGGGTAACAATGAAGTAGTTGTAGTAAGAGTTTACATGCAGAAACGATACAAATTATAAATGAAACAAAATGGCAGGAATTATTATAACAGGTCACAATTTAATTTAAGAAATATTTGAGCCAAAATAACATGGACAGCATCTTCATCAATGGGAATAAACTGACATAACAGAAGATTAGTTAACAAAGCTCTGGAAAATATCCAAAACACTTAATTAGTAGCTCATTTTCTACCATTGCACTTACAAGCCCCTTGTACATTGCACTTATTTCTGAACATAATTTCCATCAAGATTGGTGCTTATCCTATTGATTTATCACGCGAATGACAGGCCCATTTGGTTCATGTTGTGTTCGTCAGTCAGTTTTCTGGGTACCCACCGTGAGCACATCCTCCAGAAACTCAATGGATCTTGCATTATGATAGAGTTTAAACCATGTGAAAATTATATTGCAGTTGCTACATTGTCTATCTTTACTTGTCTGCCAGTTTAAATCATCTTCCTCATCGACTGCACAGATCCTTCTGTTGCAATCTGAACAGGATGAACCGGGCTTCATCATCATTTTAGAGCCCTTGAGAAAATTTATCGACCCAGTTATGCATCGCTTTACGCAAAAAACATGTCTCATTGTAAGCAGGAGGAACTTCCTATGAATATCCTTTGCTGAAAGTCATTTTGCCCACCAAAAAATTGGTAACTGCGCAGTGTGCTTTGGTTGCACACTCAGTGAGCAAGAACAACATTTTATATCTGAGCTGCGCATATGCACGTGACACCTAACAGACGTCACCAACAGTAATCACAAAGCTGAATGTTTTTTCACTTTTAGAAAGTACCAATCACATTTTTCAGCTATCCCATATCAGTTTATGATCTATTTACCACCCACCCTCGTGCATGCATATATAGAATATATACAAAAGTGTGTAGTTGCCGAAGGGAACTATCACGTCAGGTATATATTTATATATATATATATCTCTCTCTCTCTCTGTGTGTGCGTGTGTGTGTATATATATATATATATATGTGTGTATGTATGTATTAATACATATATATATATATATATATATATATACATACATATATATATATATGGCAAAGGCCGCAGTCCATCGTAGATGATGATGGCATAATTAATTTTGCTAGTGCTATTTTTAGTAAGGATTAACTGCGCTACTTTTTATCCTCACTCTCTCGTCTCGTGCTGCCCGACCCCAGTGGCAAGTCAAGGACAAGACAAAAGACGACTAGGGGGCGACTACGAGATGCAGGGGACTCCTCATCAAGCACTTGTAAAAAAGACGGTGGAGTTCGGAGTCGAACCCACACCACCTGATCACAAGGCCGATGGCTTAACTGCTTTGCCACAGAATCCCCACTTTAACCTGCCACCAAAGAAAGTCCTCAAGGGCATTTAACCCAAACACAAGTGGCATTAACAACAACCTATAACAACTGGTTAGAATAAGCCAAAAACAGTGCGGAGCGTAACATGTAACAAAGTGAGTAACAGAAAAATTATTACATATACATGTCGATCACAGCTTGTTCTGAACATACGTTATTATTTAAGGACTGTATCTTTTAAAGGTTACTTATGTAATAAATGAGGTCATTTAACATCTGGTATAGCGAAGTAACGCGGATGTAAACACATGAAACCTCTAGAAACAATAAACTACTAAAAATCAATTCTCATCAAATGCAAACTTACATGACACATCCGTATTTAAAATATGTACCAGAATGTACTACATAGGTATGACATATATGTACGAGGGCTGATCAAAAGTTATCCGATATTAAGCGGGAAAGCAACTAACTTACCTATTTAGTTTTGTTAGACTTCTTCTTCTGCGTTCGTTCTCAATCTCCCGCTACCAAGCCCTGAGCAGGGCTTTGCAAGTAGCAGGATGTAGTCCAGAGAAAGGAATGTGTTGTGTCGCTAGTTTACAGCTTGACTGCGATATTTGCACCTTTCGGTCCGACACATCCGTCTTTAGCAGGAAGTGAGGAGACTAATGTCTGGTCAGGCAAAACATTAAAGACCTATGTGATTTTGTGAATGCCCACAATCAGTAAGATTACTCTTTTGTGCGTCCTGAAATGGATGTTTAGTCGCGGGTCGTTGCAGATTTTCTCCCATTCCAAGTGTGCTGATGAAGGTGGACTGACGCCCTTTTGGCGGTTGTGCTATGCTTGGCTTCATCTGCGTGTTGCACACTACTACGGGGACCACATCAATTCCTCACCTTGTTAGCAAGGCTGTCGTGAAAACAGCCCGTTTCCAGGAAGGACTACGGGGAAGTCGAGGTGAGGGTATTGGCCAGTATATTTTGTTTGACCCCGGCTATCATCAGTATGTTTTGCCGGACCAGATGTTAGTCTTTCTCCCCGACAATGTTATGTGTGTTGTTCGTACATCGCGAGTGATGAGGACCTTTTCTTTTTTCACTTAGCCAGTCCTTCCAGTTGAGTATTCTGGGGTTGTGGATGGGTGTGGAGATGGCTTACGAGTCCGATTTGGGATCTGCATACTCGCAGGCAGTGACAGCATGGAAAGTTTGTTTCGTGAGGCGGTGATCATGATTGTCAGCAAATCTATGTATCTCATCCGCTTTATTGCTCAGCCAGGAGTTCCGTAACTGATGGAACATTGTGACTGTTGGTTGTTAGAGGACTTACGCTCTCCGCTCACCTGTCGTCACAGGACTTGACTGTGTTAGTACTGGATAAATGAAAAGATAATGACTTGCGCAAATAAATATGATTTAAGTGAGGAAGGGTTTCGCTGTTCGTCGACCTCACTCTCTCGCCAGAGTCCTGATCTGTCAATGTTAATCAGGGTCAGGTGAACATACTGACGAGACCACCTCCTTACTTTCGTGCAGTTCTCCCTGGAAACAGGCTGTTTTCATGGCTGTTTAGCTAACGAGTTGGGGATCGACATGGTCACAGTATAAGTGAGTGACATGCAGATGAAGCCAAGCATACCACAACAGCTTGGAGGACCCAGGTCTACCTTCAGCAACACACTCTGGATGTGAAGAAAACTGCTGAATAGATGGGATTGGGGTAATACCGGGAGGGAGATCTACAAACATATGACCATCCAAAAGACAGTATTAACCTCCTGAAATGGAGATATCAAAGCACCATTTTTTGCACTTAACACATACAACTAAACAGTCACTTGAAGAGAATACAACCACAATGGACTCCAGAGTGTCAGCTGTGCACCCATATCTACAAAGCTGTTGAACACCACCTTTTTGAGTGTTCGGCGCTAGACAATGTTAAGAAAGGAGCTTCTTCCCCCAAGGCTAAACAAATGGGACAATCTGTATAGAACTAAACAACTCACAAACACTTACAAATACCACTATATGGCATGGGGACAAAGGGCTGCTGAATCAATAACCAACCAACCAGAAAATCATTATTTCTGCTTTACACTACAGACACTCCCACCCTGGTCTTTGTCACTGTATACTTTGTATTAGTTGGCCCCAAGTGCAAACCACCAACTAAGGCTGGTAAAATACTTAGAACATGTCAGTGTGTGATACTGTCTGCAGAATAGAAGACAACCCTCCTCATGGACTTGCACACTCTGCCACAATCCTACAGGAGTGTGGGGTAAACTTCTGAGTATGGAAGAACGCTCTTAGTCTTTTGTCCTACTGCTCATGTTTTAATCATTGCTGAGAAGAGGAATGTGGATGTTTCTGGTTTGTTCTAGGCTGTGCTGTTGAACTTATGAAGTCTCTCAATGACCCTCTCTATTTCCCATCATTGGGGGCAACCCCATAACCGTGACCCTGAAAGTAATTTGCTTTCACCACTGGTTGTTCATGACGCATCCTTATCTAATGTCCCAATCAATATATTTGCTTGACTCCAGTATAGTCACTAACTGGTTTGTTCCTGCTATTTGTGTCAACTTGATGTTGCATTTTCTGCTGCAACACATCTCGAAAACACTGAATTATGATACAGAAATAAAAGACCATCATCCTGTAGCATGTCCTTTATAGAACGTCGCTCCCATCAGTCTGTCTGAAAGAAACTCATTCTCTTGCCAAAACTCCAGCCTCTGCTACAGTCATACTCAGGCATTCCTGGATATCTTGGTGCCATTGTCTTCTTGGTCTACCCCTTCCTCTTTTGCCTGGCACCATACCTTCCATCACCGTTCTCTCGAGACAGTTGTGTCTCTTGGATGTGACCAAAGTATTTGCATTTTCTAGCCAAAATGGAATTGATAAACCAGTTCTCCTCTATGCTCAACTCTTGCCGAATGTCTACATTTGTTTTTTTCTCTGTCCAGTGTATTCTGAGGATCTTTCTGTAACATTTTGACTCGAAGGATTCGATTCTTTGTCTGGAAGTTTTGGTAATCGTCCATGATTCGCAGCCATTAGCTGCCACAGGAAAAACACAGGCTCTCAAGACTTTTACTTTTATCATTTTGTTGGTGCTCTGCCATAATTTCTTCAGGCTGTTCAGTCTCTGCATTGCCATAGCTAGTATTCTGATTACTTTCGAGCAGTCGCCATTTTTGCCAATAAAAGACCAAATAACCTATATTCACAGGCACTGGAAGAAAATATAGTGCCAGCAAATATAAAAACATAAGTCATGAGATTTAATTGAATACATACAATTTGTGTCTACAAGTCTGTCAATACAACAAACACACTTGGTTTATATCAAATCTAAGAAAGCTTCTTTGTATCTTTAATATTTCGAGTATTTCCATTGGCAAGGTGATCTGTGTTTCTTGATTCTTGGAAGTTCCAGTCCACAGGGTTGAATAGCTGATGAGTTTTCTTGTAGCCCCAGTAAGGTGTCATCACAAATGTCACCAGCAGTAAGTTGGTGAACAAGAGGATGAACAGACTGGTAGGCATGAAGTTGTAGATGTACTGCCAGTTGTTGTATGCGATGTACCACAAATGACATTCCACCACACTGCGAAGGTGGAAGGTGTGGACGAGGATCAGTTGGTTGACTTTCCATATCCTGGAATGTTCCATGCCGGCCTTCAGAAGAACATAACAAAAGCATGAGAAAGGGGTACTCATCTCTAGAAGAAGTGCCTTGCACCCAAAGCAGAAGTTGGCATCTAGGCTGACAGCAATGGTGTAGCCTATAAGCGCAAGTCCGTGATGAGTGATAAGCATCCTCGAGAACGACTTGAAGACAATGTCAGAAACTACCACAGCAGACAGCTCAAATATAAAAAATCCCACTGTCAAAAGCATGGCTACATATGATGTAGCATTTGTACCAAACACGACGTCCCGGTCCAAGTTTGTTGTCTGAAAGATTGCATATGATCCCAAAATTATAGAAAAGAAACCATAGACTCCTCTGGCTATGGACAAACTCAAAAATACTCTGAATTTCAAGCCAAGTTTTTTGAATGATGTAACTAAGTTACAGAAAAATATTATGCTTATAAAAACCACAGCAAAAAAGGCAAATGACCCTCCTATTATATAAGTCCTTATACGCATATCTTTATAGTCCAATTTCAAGAGGGCAGGATCTATGTATTGTACGTACTCCTCAGAATGGATAATATCAACAGCTGGAAGCGGTTTTAGAGTTGAATTGCTCATTGTGATCCTTGGGTCATCAGTTTATCAAACCTACAATAACAAGATGAATTTTAGAATAATTGCAACATTAAAAAAATGCAAAATGAATTGTTGTTGTTGCTAATACCCCTTGTACTTGAGTTAGTTACTCTTGACAACTTCCTTTGGTAGCAGGTTACAGTGGTTCCCCTGAGATACTGGGGTGTACTTGAAAGGGGACTTGGGTCTTCCTGGCTGTAGTGCAATGCAAGGCTCCTCAGTAAGTTCAAAACTTTAGGGATCACAGTGTTGATCCCTATCTTGTCAACCAGTCCGCCATTAAATAGCTTGTTTCGAGGGAGAACTGCTTGGAAGTGAGGTGAGATATTGATCAGTGCGTATTGCCTGACAAGACGGTCTCCTCTACCTTAGCAAAATAGGTAACATTTAACATTAAAAATTTCAGGCACATCATACTAACCTGGATGTCGCGCCAGGGACAAAATACTGACCAAGGCCACTATCTCTATCTTATGTAGCGTTCCCTGGAAACAGACTGTTGTAAAGGCAGTCTGTCTGACCGTCACGCAGATGAATCCAAGCAACAAAGATGAATCCAAGCATAGCACAACTGTCTGGAAGAGCGTGGTCCACCTTCATCAGTATCCTCAGGATTTGATGAAAGCTGCTACAACCTGTCACTAAACGCCCTTTTCTGGGCGAACAATAGAGTAAACATACTCATTGTGGGCATTAAACAACAGCAACAAAGATGAATCCAAGCATAGCACAACTGTCTGGAAGAGCGTGGTCCACCTTCATCAGTATCCTCAGGATTTGATGAAAGATGCTACAACCTGTCACTAAACGCCCTTTTCTGGGCGAACAATAGAGTAAACATACTCATTGTGGGCATTAAACCACAGCAACAAAGATGAATCCAAGCATAGCACAACCGCATGGAGGACCGTGACCTACCTTCATCAGCATGGGAGGAAAAGCTACTACAACTCGCAACTTAACGCCATATTGAGCGCGTACAAAAGTGTAAACATACTGATTGTAGGTATTCAACAACAACAAATAGGATATACTTGGTATGTAGTTCTCAACATTTTGTAAGTCGTGGGCTTATTAAACTTGTTATGCATAGGTGGCACCTAAGAAAAGAAACAATGCTTATAGGACTAGTGTTTACACTAGGAAGCCAAGAAAAGCGTGCTGATGAAGTGGACAGGGGTCCTCTAGGCAGTTGTGCAATGCTTGGTTTCATCTGCATTTCACTCACTACTATGGGGGATCACTTCGAATATCACCTTGTTAGTCAGACTGCTGTCCTCGACAACAGCCCGTTTCCACGATGACCAACAAGGAGGTCAGGTGAGTCTTGGCCAGTATATTTCTCCTGACCCTGGCTAACATTGTCTGATCAATGTGTTTTGCCTGACCAGATGTTAGCCTTATCATCCCCGTAGGATAAAATAAAAGTAATCTTTACTTAAACTTAGCCAGCAGTTGCGAGCTGAGACCAAGCATTCCTGTAAATCAATGCACAAAATTAGCTTGATATATATTCTATTTATACTAATTTAATCTTAGTAGCCCAGTCTGCTGAGGACGGAGTGTGTTTGTTACGGTGCAGATAGAGTGAAAGATTATAATGCATATGCAATGAGTTAAGGATATAATCATATGACAATCTCAACTCTCGCCATGGGCTCTGGCGATGGGACTGCAGATCTACACGACCAAATATCTGGATGTAGATCTCAGCAGGCTGCTCACATTCATATATATTGCTCTCACTATAGGTATTTCCGAAGCCAGGAAATTACTTCTTTTGTTGTTATAGACCTCGGCATGACCACCGCCCCCATGTCTAATATCTAGTCATTCACTCATCGCATAGTCATTTTTTCCGTACCTCCCGAAGCAAGGTATGGTTAGTCTCTTAATTAACTGAGTGAAAGGTTTATAAAAGATAAATTTTAATCTATTAATTATATAGATACTAAGTATAATGTTTAGAAAAGATACATATTAGTCTATAAATTATGTAGATCCTAAGTAAAATGTTTAGATAAGATTCATAGTCTATTAGCTAATTGAATAAATAAGTGCAAGGTTTGTCTTTAACCAATTAATCAATATCTGGAGGTAAAAAACATTGAAGAAATTAATCAAACTCAGGCTGTTCGTCTCCAATAGAATATCAGTAGGCATAATGTCAGTACTATTAACATAGGGATGTGACTGCTGGAAAATGAACAAAAAATTTGAAAAATAAGAATAACTAGGCTAAATACAATTGAAAATAGTCATTGGGCTGACTGGAAAGAATAATTAGATAAAATAAACAAATAAAATTAGAGATCAAACAGCAATATATTTCTATCATAACAATAAAATAAGTGGGCGCTGACTTGACACGTAGTCTACTTCGAAAGGACAGTAGCAAACTTACAGTTCAAGCAACACCTGAAAAGGGGGCAGGCCATGTCGCAAGTAAAACACTTCACAGGACAATCACTAGTAGAAGGTACACCATACCATGGTGGGTCTGAACAACATAGACTACACTACACTATCTATGTGGCATAGACCGATCTACCTGCAGAGTATTGAATTCTGCCTTGCACCGTGTTTGGTGCTAAAGGAACATTGATACTTAATACTAGTTGAGAAACCAAATGTATGTTGATCCTAGACCTTTTTACTACAACTTAAGTTAACACTGGACTACAACCAACTTCAACAACTTCATCAGCAAAGCAAAGTTATTTGCAATGACAGCCTGATGTCATTTGATTGTAATCTGATTACATTATTGATTAATAAAATAAACACTAATTTCAAATGTGACGGTTAAAAGTGTGTATATATATTATATAAGTATTATTATTTATAATCCAATGTGATGGCACTGATGGAATATCATGATGATGATAGAATCTAAGAATGGCACTCAACTAGTCACAGTACTAGTAGTACTACTACTCTAGACTAAAATGATGGCTTAATAATAATAATAATATAACGTGGTTCGGAATATGGTGGCAAGCAACCCCGATGATAGTAAATCACACATTTATAAAAACTTCAGTTGCTCGAGTTATCACACTAGTACTGCATGTTGAGTTATTGTTGTGACTACACAACGCACACCTGGGACCACACGATACGGTCCGCCACGGTCGTGTTGTCAGTTAGGCCATATTTCGTCCACTTGTGACAATGAGTAATGACATCGTCTCAAACGCACTAGGCCGTAAATTAAACAACGCTGCCAAACACGTAAATGAATTATTATCTGTCAAAATTTACATACGCGACATCAGTATAAGTGACACTGCTAATGAAGAGAACAGTCAAGAGATAAGGAAGACACACTTGATGATCCGGCGTGTGGCGAGTGCCATTGACTACTAATTACTATCTCAACTATCTGTCTGTCATGCATGGTTGAGGAGATATCAAAAAATTGTCACGTAACGGAACGAAATGTAGATTACATAAGTATGTAAAAAGAAATAACAACAAAAGGATGAAAATATTTATGAATTGTGTGAATAATAGAGGTTAAAAGTGAATAATTAATAACATACTCGTGTTAGCGTTTTCGAATAAGTTCAATGAAAAAACATTAAAACTAACCGCTCGTGTGAGATAAACTGAAGTAGGTCACGGCTTGTCCCAGATTTGGTTGTTGCAAGCCGCAATGCATAAGGATTGGAGAAGGTTGGATGAACGAAAACATGTCTCATTTCGCTTTTAGGTCAAGGTGTTGTCTTGGCAAATAATTTAGTAAGATAACCTGATGTAAAAGCATGTTATACGATGACCTTAATATAGCTAATGCACAGTAGAATTGAAAGTTTATCCTTCAGGTTAAGTTCACGTGCCATCTCCACAACGAAGGTTGGCTGCAATGGATTCACAAGCATACTCTGTCCTTTGCCGTGATGGTGCAATATGACATACTCTTTCTATCCAATTTCCTGATGTTACTCAACCACCTATAACGCTACCTGTCTCGTGTGCGTCTGCCTTCCATCTTACTCTATAGTATGGTCTTTACCAACATGGTGTGCCTTGTTATCTGGTCAAAATAGATGAATTGTCTAGTCCCAATTTCTGGTATCTGCTTTCTTTACGTTTTCAGTGCTTTCATATTTGTTTTCTTTTCTTTTCACGAGGCATGGCCCAATCTTCTATAAACCTACGTCTCGAATATCTCGATTCTGTTATCCACCTGTTTATTCAATAATCACGTCTGCTCGCTATAGAGCAGTGATGAGTATACATAGCACTTGACCATTCCCATTTTGAAATTCTGATTTATCTGCTTGGATGTCAATATGCGTTGCATGTTGTTGAATGCTGTATTGGCCAAACCTATTATCTTTTTAATTTCTTTTTCGTAGCTGCCCTTGTGGTAGTTGGGGCAATCTCAGAGGTCAACCCAACCAAAGTGAAATGGAAGAGCCTCACCCTGAGGGTGCGAATGAAAGTTTTGTAAGAGTGTGATCGTTGGACAGTCAAATGAAACAGTATGAGGTACTTTGATGGGGTCGAACCCAGCACCTTCTGCTTGTGAGCCGTGCCACTTAACCACGCCGTTCCCATTTTCTCCTTTACTATCGTCGTTGTTTATGTGTAAGATATATTGCCTTTAGTTTTCTTTCAGTTTGATGTCATTCTTATCAAACTTCTATAGCCTGCTACTTTTATGTGTAAGATATATTGCCTTTAGTTTTCTTACAGTTTGATGTCATTCTTATCAAACTTCTATAGCCTGCTACTTTTATCAAACGTGTATAGACTTACTAACATTTATTTTAAACATCTATAACTTGCCATTCTTATCAAACTTTTATAGCTTAATGGCATTCTTATCAAACTGTTATAGCTTAATGGCATTCTTATCAAACTTTTAGAGATTCATGGCATTCTTACCAAACTGTTATAGCTTAATGGCATTCTTATCAAACTTTTATAGCTTCATACCATTCTTATGAAATTTTTCTAGCTTAGTACCATTCATGTCAAACGTCTATAACTTGCCATTCTGATCAAACTTGTGTAGCTTAATAGCGTTCTTATCAAACTTGTATAGCTTAATGCAGTGGTTCCCAAACTGAATGCCACGAAACATTCCAATATTGTCATCAGCTGTGCGCTGCAACTGTTAAGCAGGCTTATTTTCTGACCTAGGATTCTCGTACATTAAGGGTGTCGTAACCCGAACAATTTTGCGAACCACTGACTTAATGTCATTCCTATTAAACTTTGAAAGCTTAATGTCATTGTTATCAAACTGCTATTATCATTTTCCTCGTTTTGTAATGTCGCTCACGTAGCGGACTGCAGGAAAAGAATTGGAGGTTCCCGTGTTTGATGCTTATCTTAAAGAACGCGAATCTCTTTTTATGGTAACATCTACATTGATAAAGATATTATCAAAGTAATTGGTAAGCAACTAAGTAAGACAATATTTTAAATTTGTGAAGGATTTGTTTATGATGGTGAAAACATATTTGGTCATCCTTATTTTCGTCTTATTTGCATTACTCATTTTCAATTCTAGTTATCTAATTTCCAAGATAGGAAAAGCTCTTGACCTGTTTTAGTGTTTGATTGTTTATTTTGTATCGTAGAGTAAATTTCCAGTCTACTTTTTAATGTAGTTTTTATTCGCTTTCAGCTACCAAAACTGTGGGTCATCCACATATCTGAAATTGTTTATTGATACTCCACCGATAACACGTCCTGACATTTCCTGTATCGGTTGAAATGTGTGTTCTGTGTAAATGTTAAATATATAATGGGGCAGCACACTACATCCTTGTGGCACTCCTCATTTTATATTTATACACAGTGGGTATATCCTGTGTGTGTATATATATATATGTATTTATATATATCTATATATATAAACATATATATATATATATATATATATATATATATATATATATATATTAGTGTCTAGAAAAGAGAAGAATTCAAGGGGAATTAATAGAGGTTTATAAGATATTAAAGTGGAAGGATAAATTAGATTGTAACATGTTTTTCATAGTACAACCGCTTTAAAGAACAAGAGGGCACAACTACAGATTAATTAAAGAAAGATTCAGATTATCTTCTAGGAAATATTTTTTCTTGCCAGAGAGTAGTGAATGCTTGTAATATGAAATAGTTGGAGCAGGGTCAATTAATGCAGTCAAGAATAAATTGGGTGCGCATAGTTATCTTTAGATCAAGTGAATACAAACTCTGCAGTCTTCTAAACCAGTATAAAGAAGTTAAAGTTAAGTTAAGTCAAGAAATTGTATTCTTGCCTTTTCCATCCATACCTATGTTTTCCAGACATGTAATTGGTTTCTGATGCCGGAGGCACATACATACATTTTTGTACTTCCATCGCCAAAATTGATGCAGCAATTCGGGTGGACCGTCGCCATTGCTTATGTTCGCCACGCTTTTGTCACCATACACTGTCTGCATTCTGTGATGAATGTCAACTGGTCGAAATCATTCAGCTGTCAGAAACCGAATCACCGCTCGCTGATCAACTATGGATGGATTCCATATCACACCAGCCATGTTTTCAACGGCCTGCTGGGTGAAACTATGAGTCGGAGGATAATGACATTTAGCAAACTTGACGGTTGATGTATTCTGTTTACATCAGAAGTCACTGTTTACACCAGAAGTCACATCATCATGCGCATCGTACGTATGATCACCTAGTGCAGTTTGGTGAGGTTTGTTGAGGAGTTGGCCGAGGTAGATGTATTGTTCGACATCCTCTAATGGTGTATCGTTTAGAGACACGGGGTTGAGCTCGGCAAAGCGGTTGCGTATAGCTTTCTTTTTTTTCTATATTTACCGTGAGGCCTGCTTTCTTGCCCTCTGCTTCCAGCAATGCTAGCATCTGTGTCGCTTTGGGGAGTGTCTCTGTGATAAGTGTGATATCGTCGGCAAATCTTAGGTGGTTGAGTAGTCGCCCGTTTATGTTGATGCCGTACTCGCTCCAGTCGCAATATCTCATTGTTGACTAGACAAGCAGAGAAAAAGTTGGGCGAGATGGGGTCGCCCTGTCGTATACCTTTCTCTGTGGCGATTGCTATCGGTCGTGAGAATGGACAAATGGTGGTGGTGCATCCATCAAAGCAACGTTTCAACATGTCTATGTAGTCAGCTTCGACTCCCTGATCTTCCAGAGCTTTCCACACATATTCCGGTTCGACCGAATCAAACGTCTTTTTGTAGTCGATGAATGTCAACACTATCGGTGTGTGTTACTCTCTTGCTGTCTCAATCAAACGACAGCACGTGGTTATGTGGTCCAGCCTGCTCTATGGGTTGGGCTTCCTCGATGGTGTTGCAGATCCTCGTCAGGAGGCATCTGTGAATACTTTGTACAGTACTGAGAGGAGGATGACAGGGTGGTAGTTGGCCAGGTCTTCTTTGCCTCCTTTCTTGTATAGTAAAACAATCTTCAACTCTCGCCAGTCCGATGGGATTTCCTTCTTTTCTAGAAAACGTGTGAATCTTTGTGCAAGCGCTGTATAGAGTCAATGGCCACAACCTTTTAGTGTCTCTGCCGCGATTTTGTCCTTGCCAGAGGGCATGCTTTCAATAGTACTTCCGATATTTGAAATCAGGAATGGCGGGAGTAGTGAGGGAAGTGTAGGTGACTTGGTTGAAGGGGTGAGAAGAGGAAGCGATGACTTGAATACGTTCGTGTAGAAGCCGCAGATGACTCTATATCTGTCTGCGGATGTGACGTAAATCTCGTTCCGTCTGCTGCTATAAGAGATGGGATCACGTGCTGGAGTTCGGCGATGGAGCCAATGGTTTGCTTGATGCTTCTGCGGCTACAAGGAGTTTTGGACTGGTGAAAATGGTGTGGTCTTCGTTTGGTGTGGTCTTCATCTGGTGTGGTCTTTGTGTGGTGAAGTTGGTGTGGTGTTCGTCTGGTGAAGCTGGTCTGGTGTTCGTATGGTGAAGCTGGCCTGGTGTTCGTCTGGTGCAGCTGGTCTGGTGTTCGTCTGGTGAAGATGGTCTGGTGTTCGTCTGGTGAAGCTGGTCTGGTGTTCGTCTGGTGAAGCTGGTCTGGTGTTCGTCTGGTGAAGCTGGTCTGGTGTTCGTATGGTGAAGCTGGTCTGGTGTTTGTCTGTTGAAGCTGGTGTGGTGTTTGTTTGGTGTGGTCTGCGTCTGGTGAAGCTAGTGGGATGTTTGTCTGGTGTGATCTTCTTCTGGTGAAGCTGGTCTGGTGTTCGTATGGTGAAGCTGGTATGGTGTTTGTCTGTTGAAGCTGGTGTGGTGTTTGTCTGGTGTGGTCTGCGTCTGGTGAAGCTAGTGGGATGTTTGTCTGGTGTGATCTTCTTCTGGTGAAGCTGGTGTGGTGTTCGTCTGGTGTGGTCCTCGTCTGGTGAAGCTGGTGTGGTGTTCGTCTAGTGAAGCTGGTGTAGTGTACGTCTGGTGTGGTCTGCCTCTGGTGAAGTTGGTGTGGTCTTCGTCTGGTGTGGTCTGCGTCTGGTGAAGCTGGTGTGGTGTTCGTCTGGTGTGGTCTGCGTCTGGTGTGGTGTTCTTCTGGTGAAGCTGGTGTAATGTTCGTCTGGTGTGGTGTTCGTTTGGTGTAGTCTGCATCTGGTGTGGTGTTCGTCTGGTGAAGCTGGTGCAGTGTTCGCGTCTGGTGTTTTGTTCGTCTGGTGTAGTCTGCGTCTGGTGAAGCTGGTGTGGTGTTCGTTTGGTGTGGTTTGCGTCTGGTGTGGTGTTCGTCTGGTGTAATGCTCATCTGGTGTGGTGTTCGTCTGGTGTTTTGTTCGTCTGGTGAAGCTGGTGTGGTGTTCGTCTGGTGTGGTGTTCGTCTGGTGTAATGTTCGTCTGGTGAAGTTGGTGTGGTGTTTTTCTGGTGAAGCTGGTATGGTGTTCGCCTGGTGAAGCTGGTATGGTGTTCGTCTAGTGAAGCTGATGTGGTGTTCGTCTGGTGAAGCTGGTATGGTGTTCGCCTGGTGAAGCTGGTGTGGTGTTCGTCTAGTGAAGCTGGTGTGGTGTTTGCCTGGTGAAGTTGGTATGGTGTTCTTCTGGTGAAGCTGGTGTGGTGATCGTCCGGTCTGATGTTTGTCTGGTGTGGTCTTCGTCTGGTAAAGCTGGTGTGGTGTTCGTCTGGCGAAGCTGGTGTGGTCTTCGTCTGGTGAAGCTGCATTGGTCTTCGTCTGGTGAAGCTGCTGTGGTCTTCATCTGGTGTGGTGTTTGTCTGGTCTGGTCTTCGTGTGCTCATATAGCATTAGTTGTAGATGCTGCTCATGTAGATGTAGTTGTAGATGCTGCCATTGTTGGTATAGTTGTAGATGCTGCCATTGTAGGTGGTGTTGTAGATGCTGCTCATGTAGGTCTAGTTTTAGATGCTACCATTGTTGGTGTAGATGCTTCTCTTATAGAAGTAAATTAAGGTTATGAAGGTGTAGTTTAGATGCTGCTCATGTAGATGTAGTTGATAGTCGCTTTGATGTAGTTGTAGATGCGGGTCATGTATCAATTGTTATAGATACTGGTCATGTAGTTGTAGTTTAAGATGCTGCTCATGTAATTGTAGTTAGTGGTCACTTAGATGCAGTTGTAGATGCTGGTCATGTAGATGTAATTGTAGATGCTGTTCAAGCAGTTGTAGTTGTTGATGGTGCTCATGTAGTTGTAGTTTGTGGTCACTGAAATCTAGTTGTCGATGCTGCTCACGTAGACGAAGTTGCAGATGCTGCTCATATAGTTGTAGTTGGTAGTATCTTATATGTAGTTGTAGATGCTAGTTATGTAGATGTAGTTGAAGATACTGCTCATGTAACAGTAGTATTAGATACTGGTCATGTAGTTGTAGATGCTGTTCATGTAGTTGTAGTTGGTAGTCACTTTGATGTAGTTGCAGATGTTGGTCATATAGCATTAGTTGTAGATACTGCTCATGTAGGTGAAGTTGTAGATACAGCTCATTTAGATGTAGTTTTAGATGCTGCAATTGTAGATGTAGATGATGCTCTTATAGATGTAAATAAGGGTTATGCATATGTAGTTGTAGACACTGCTCATGTAGTTGTAGTTGGTAGTCACTTAGATATAGTTGTAGATGCTGGTCATTTAGCAATAGTTGTAGATACTGGTCATGTATGTATAGTTGTAGATGCTGCTCATGTAGTTGTAGTTGGTGGTCACTTAGATGTAGTTGTAGATGCTGCTCATGTAGTTGTAGTTGGAGATACTGATCTTGTATGTGTAGTTGTAGATGCTGCTCATGTAGTTGTAGTTTCTTAAAGCTAGTTGTAGATACTGCTCGTGTAGGCATAGTTGTTGATGTTGCTCATCTGGTTGTAGATGCTTGTCATTTAGATGTAGTTGTAGATGCTGGTCATGTAGCATTTGTTGTAGATGCTGCTCATGTAGATGTAGTTTTAGATGCTGTCATTGGTTGTATAGTTATAGAGGCTGCCATTTTAGGTGTAGTTGTAGATGCTGCCGTTGTAGGTGTAGATACTGCTCTTATAGATGTAAATGAGAGGTATGGAGATATAATTGTAGATTCTGCTCATGTAGATATAATTGTAGATGCTGCTCATGTAGAATATAATTGTAGATTCTGCTTATGTAGATATAATTGTAGATTCTGCTCATGTAGAATATAATTGTAGATTCTGCTCATGTAGATATAATTGTAGATTCTGCTCATGTAGATATAATTGTAGATGCTGTTCAAGTAGTTGTAGTTGGTGGTCACTTATTCTAGTTGTAGATTCTGCTCATGTAGATTCTGCTCATGTAGATATAATTGTAGATGCTGCTCATGTAGAATATAATTGTAGATGCTGCTCATGTAGATTCTGCTCATGTAGATATAATTGTAGTTGCTGCTCATGTAGAATATAATTGTAGATGCTGCTCATGTAGATATAATTGTAGATGCTGCTCATGTAGATATAATTGTAGATGCTGCTCATGTAGAATATAATTGTAGATTCTGCTCATGTAGATATAATTGTAGATGCTGCTCATGTAGATATAATTGTAGATGCTGTTCAAGTAGTTGTAGTTGGTGGTCACTTATTCTAGTTGTAGATTCTGCTCATGTAGATTCTGCTCATGTAGATTCTGGTCATGTAGAGGTAATTGTAGACGCTGCTCATGTAGTTGTTGGTCCCTTACATGTAGTTGTTTGTCACTTAGATGCAGTTGGTGGTCACTTATGTAGCTGTAGATGCTGCTCATGTAGGTGTAGTTTGTGGCAACTTAGTTGTAGTTGTTGGTCACTTAGATGTAGTTGGTAGTCACTTATGTAGTTGTAGATGCTGCTCATGTACCTGGTGTTGTAGATACTGGTCATGTAGTTGTTGGTCACTTATGTAGTTGTAGATGCTGCTCATGTAGGTGTAGTTGGTGATCACTTAGTTGTAGTTGTTGGTCACTTAGATGTAGTTGGTGGTCCCTAATGTAGTTGTAATAATATAAATCTAGTTATAGATTCTGCTCGTGTAGTTGTAAGCTCATGTAGTTATAGTTGTTGTAGATACTGCTCATGTAGATGTAATCGAAGGTCCTCATTATGTAGATGCTGCCATTGTAGGTGTAAATGACGTTTAAGTAGATTTCACACTTGGCATAATCCACTACACCTCAATGATCAGCATTTATAACTACAATTAACCTACAGGAGCTGCACCTTCAACACAACTACACGAACCAGCAACTATACCTGTATGAGCAGCGGCATGTAGTTGGGTTGAAGGTAGTGCTCGTACAGGTATAATTGCTGAAAGTGCTCTTGTAGGTTAATTGTAGTTATAAATGCTGGTCATTGAGGTGTAGTGGATTATGCCAAGTGTGAAATCTACTTTTCAGGACAACATGTATGGGATGAAATGTTTAATACGGGATCAAGATGCTGAGCAGTGAATGAGCTGCAGTGGTCAGCGACCCATAGTTGACTGCTAGCGTCAGGGCCAGCGAACCAGAGCTGCCAAGACGCTTCTACACCTCCACGCGGTGATCCTGGATAACAGGCTGCATTAGGGCAGACTGGCTAAGGAGTAGGGATCGAAGAGGGAATGCTAAGCCGGTACTCAAAAGATGCTTGTTGAAGTCGGATGTGTTGGACCAAAAGGTGCAGATATCGCAGTCAAGCTGTAAACTACGACACAACGCATTCCGTTCTCTGGAATACTTAAGCCCTTTAAAGGTTTGGTAGTGGGAGATGGTGAACGAACGAAGCCAAGCCAAGAGAAGTGTTTAATACTGCTTCTGTTTTGTTAATGTAACCTTGTACAATGTAACATAAAATGGCTAGAAATATTGACATGTTACTTGTTTTTTAATTTATTTTTAATTAAAAATAAATAAAACAAAACACCCCACAGGTTGTTCCTACTGGTCTTATTGTTTCTATAAGGGATTTCCATTGCTTGTCATGATGAGCTTGATAAGAGCAGCTGTTTTCACCCCTGGTGGTCTACCAAGGTCTTTGTGTATGATAAGAATAGTACTATAAGAACTACATCATCATATACAATTAGACCTCCATGGATAGAATACATGTGCAGCTACTCAAATTACACCTACATGAGCAGCACTAACACAACTTCACCAGCATCCACAAGTAGGCCCATATAGAAAGCATTTCCAACCACATCTCTATGACATGACCTACAACTAGATTTACAACAATTTCAACTACATCAACATGTCCAGCAACTACCCACACATGACCAGCATCTACAACAAGACCTCCATGACCAGCATCTACAACTGCACCTACAACAAGACCCCACCATGACCAGCATATACAACAATACTCCCATGACCAGCATCTACAACAGGACCCCATGACCAGAATCTACAACATGACCAGCATCTACAACTACACATAGATGAGAACCTACAACATCTACAACTACACATACATGAGCACCTACAACAAGACGACCATCATCTACAACAAGACCACCATGACCAGCATCTACAACTACACATAAATGAGCAAATTACAACATGACCAGCATTTATAACTACACCCTATTAGAGATGTATCTACAGTTAACACCTACAAGAGCCTACATTTAAAACTAAACCTTCATGAGCAGCACCTTAAACTACACCAACAAGAGCAGCATCTACAACTAATGCTACATGACCAACATCTACAACAAGAGCTCTATGGCCAACATCTACAACTACACAAACATAGAGCACCTACAATAAGATCTCCATGACCAGCAGCTACAACAAGAGCTCCATGGCCAAGATCTACAACTACACAAACATAGAGCACCTACAATAAGACCTCCATTTCCAGCATCTACAACTACACAAACATAGAGCACATACAACAAGACCTCCATGCTATGCATCTACAACAATACCTCCATGACCAGCATTTACAACATGACCAGCATCTACAACAAGACCTCCATGAGCAGCATGTACAACAATACCTCCATGACCAGCATCTACAACATGACCAGCATCTACAATAAGACCTCCATGACCAGCATGTACAACAATACCTTCATGACCAGCATCTACAACATGATCAGCACCTACAACAAGACCTCCATGACCAGCATCTACAACAAGTGCTCCATGGCCAACATCTACAACTACTCAAACATAGAGCACCTGCAACAAGACCTCCATGTCCAGCATCTACAACTACACAAACATAGAGCACCTACAACAAGACCTCCATGACCAGCATCTACAACAAGTGCTCCATGGCCAACATCTACAACTACTCAAACATAGAGCACCTGCAACAAGACCTCCATGTCCAGCATCTACAACTACACAAACATAGAGCACCTACAACAAGACCTTCATGTCCAGCATCTACAACTACACAAACATAGAGCACATACAACAAGACCTCCATGCTATGCATGTACAACAATACCTCCATGACCAGCATTTACAACATGACCAGCATCTACAACAAGACCTCCATGAGCAGCATGTACAACAATACCTCCATGACCAGCATCTACAACATGACCAGCATCTACAATAAGACCTCCATGACCAGCATGTACAACAATACCTCCATGACCAGCATCTACAACATGATCAGCATCTACAACAAGACCTCCATGAGCAGCATCTACAACTATACAGGCATGATCACCATTTACAAGTACAAATTGGGGAGCTGATAAACGAACTCTTCTGCAACTACATGTTGGTTATGTACGACCGGTGATGGACTACAGCTTTCCCATACAGACCACCGTGAGTACAAATATCTTATCTATTGACCTGGTGCAGAATCTAGCTCTCAGATTAATTTGAGATGCGTGTGAAATAGAGGCCAAAATAGAACTGCTAGATATCAGGAGAAAGGGGGCACTGACTGAAGTGGTAGATAGATACAAGAAAATGGCCATCCAAATATGGTACAAATAGACACTTGGAAGCAAAAGAGAAGACTCAAGCAATTGTCCCCACTGGATGTTGTAGAAAAGGAAAGCCATATTCACCATCTACCAGAGGAGAGAGAAATGGAAAATAAGTTTTTTGGACCAACCCCTTGGGAAAATCTTTGCCTGTCAGTCATAAAAAACACTCCTGACAGAAAAGGCAGCCACCAAGAAGACTACACTTAATATCCTGAAGAGATGTGCCTTGGTAACAGCCTCTAGCTACCCAAAATCAGCAGTTCTGGTCTTTACAGAGGAATCAGCATTCAAATTTACCTTATTTGCAGGATATGGTAACTTCTTCTTTAAATTAACAAACACATGATACATTGTTTTCTGCTGTTCTATATATATTTCTTGCTTAGCAGCCGTAAATTAAATATCTGTTCTGTAGTGCTTCTTCCCTGTCTGAACCATGCCTGCTCCTCAGCAATGATGTTGTCTGTTTGGGGTTTCAGTCTGTTGAGGGTTATTCTAAGCATGACCTTGCTAGGGTGGCTGATGAGGCTTATTGTTCTGTAATTTTGGCACAGACTTATGTAACGGTATAACCATCGATTTTGTTTTTGTCCATAAGTCCGGTCAGTTTCCTGTCGCCCATATTTTGTGGCAGATGTGTGATAAGCCTTTCACCACTACCTCCCCACTTGCCTGTAAGAACTCTGCTGGTATATTGTCCACGCCGGCCGCTTTCCCTATTCTCAATGTCTTTATCGCTGCAGCTACCTCTTCCTTCGTTATTAGTTGGTTATCCTCTATATTTGTTGATGTTGGAGGGATTGCTTTGTCAGGTTCGTTTCGTCCCCCACAGTTGTATAACTCGAAACAGTACTCTATCCATCGTGCCAGTACGTCATTGTCTTCAATAAGGCACTTTTATCCAGGATCATGGAGTTCCTGCCTTGTCTAGGTGTTACTAGTTCTTTGACCACCTTGTATGCACCTTTAGCGTGATTTCTGTGTAATCTCTCTTCGATGTTTGTGGATTGCTCACATAACCACTCTTTCGCCTCTCTCATTTTTTGTTGTATCGCTTTCTTGACTTCTTTATATCTGCCGACTTCATCAGGTGGATATTTTGGGGTTTTCAGTGACCTTCTTCTATCAGAAAGGTCTAGAACTTCTTTGGTCACCCATGGCTTCTTCTTTGTTTGGTGGCACCCCAGGATCTCTGTTGCTGTAACCATGAGTGCTGAGTCAAGAGACTATGTTTCTATTTCGGTATCCAGTCCTTCTCTGAGAGTCAACAATGGAGCAAATCTACCTCCTACCCTCGGTTGGAACAATTCGATTGTTGGGTCTTTTAGTTTGTCCAGGTCAAACTTTAGTCCAGTCACTTCTTTCTTTGCGACTCTCTTCAATCGCAGACGCATATTTATCATAAAAAGATCGTGGTCGCTTCTTATTTCTGCTCTGGGAAAACTTCTTGTTTTGTCGGTGTTGATGCTAGATCTAAACCTCCTCTGGACCACTATATAATCAATTTGGCTGTGCACTTCATTGTTTGGTTTATGCCATGTTCAATGTCTAGACGGCTTGTTAAACCACCAATATCTTATTACATCGTGCACATTCTAGTAGTCTAACGCCTCGGTTCATTAGTTTCTTTGTTTCCATATGGGCCACATTTTCCTCTCCAGTCATGGACTGCATCTTCTCCAATTGTTGCGATCCAATCCTCTTGGACTACCAATGTCCTTTTTTGGCGTTTCGGTTATCATACGAAGTTGATCATAGAATGTCTCTATTTCACAATCACTAGTATCATCGTATTTACCACCACCATCACTGAATCATCATGATAATTACCATCATCATCACGATCGTCATCATAATTACCATCACAATCATCACTGTCATCATAACCACAGACATCATCCTTATCACTGCCATCATCTTCCTTATCACCAACATTATCGTTATCCCCATTCTCTTCTTCCTCTTGCTATTTCTCAACTTCTTCTACAAACACATAATTTCACCCCCTCCCCTTTATTCTCATACACACCCTTCCCTTCCATAACCTCATTTTCCTCTGCCTCCTCTTCTTTATTCAATCCTTTCTTATCTAGCATCTTCCTCCCAACATTCGACGCCCATTGTACCATCGTTCCACAATTTCCTGTCACAAGAACACAGATATTGAGCATACAGTCAGCTATTCATATTATAATCAACAAACTAAATCGATATTCTCATAACTCAACTTTCAAGATTGAACTCTTGACCCGATACAAACTAGTAGCTTTAAATATCGATCTTGCACATTGATAATTAATTCAGTGATCAAATTGTTGAAGACAACATGGCCCTAACGACATTATAACATGATTTATTTACTGTAAACAACATTTGCTTACTATAACGCATAAACAAGTTTGCAAATGTCGCTAAACCTAATGTGTTTTCATCAAAATGCAATATGCAATGTCGCTGAACTTAACGTGTTTAGAAATAATTACACAATAGCAAGCCAAGATGGTGACAGCATGAGACGTGTGCTGCGACATGTGATCTCTTATGGCTGGCACGGCAAACTCTTCCGCGCTTAGGACACATATGTGAGTGGTCAGTTGTGAGATCGTCGTACGTTCTTGTCATTCGGCGGCTCGATTTCTCTGAGCTTAGTCGATGTATTTTTGCTCTGCAATCTGATCTGAGTTCAAGTATTTGGGTAGTATTTTTTCGGCATACGGTAGGATCGACAGGGAAATTGAGACAAAGTGTCAGAAAGAATCTGCAGTGACTTATTAGCTGTTGCCATTGCTTAGACACTCGAGCATTAGTTTGGCAACAAAGCAACAGCTGATAAACAGTTTATTTATGTCGATTCTGTGCTACCAGTGCTAAACATGGCCTCTGTCAAGGGCGTGCGAGAGCAGAATTTCGACTTGTGAAAGGAAGTGTTTGAGGTAATTAATCGGTGTTAACAGAAGAGACAGAATGCGGAACGACGACATTCGAAGTATGGTCGGCACTACGTCTTGTGTCGAATACATTTCCAGGCAGAAAATAAGTTGGTTTAGTCATCTCATGAGAATGCACCCTCATCATCTTCCACTGATGGCTTACAATGCTGGTAGATCTGGCTACAGGGCAAGGGGGCGGTCGCGAGATAGGTGGATAGATACCATTAAGGTGATTGTGCAGCTACAAGGGTTACATTGACCGACGCAACGCACTTGACGCAGGATACACGACTTGAGCTCCCCACGAACCTAAACGGCACAAGTGGAAGGAAAACTAACTAACTATCTGATCTGAGAACCTTGTGTGATCCTAGCGTACAGGTGGAGCTCTTCTGTACAAACATATGGTATGAGGTAATATCAGTGTTGAAGCTTTTCATACATTTTTCTTCTATCTTCCTGTGAGTGTCTGCATGTTCTAAGCTATCCGATAGTAGTTGCTTGCGAAGATATCACGTCCATCTTATCTGGGCTTTTTGAAGAAGCATAAAGATGCTTAACATGTTTAAGTTGTTGATAATTTTAGTTATTAACTTTGTCCTTCCACTTGACCCTGAATACTCTGCGTAGACAGTTCACGTGAAAATGATTTAGCTGTATGACATGTTTACTATACAGTGTCCATGTCTCGCAGGCGTGCAGCCGAGGGGTTAACACTGCAGCAGAATACACTTTTACTTTGGTGGTGACACTGATGCCTAGTCGGCTCCGGATGTTTGTTGTTAGCCTTTCAAACGCAGAGCTTGTCTTTACAATTCTGTTGTTGACGCTTTAGTCGATTATCGTTTCTGTGTTTAGAGTTCTTCTTCTTCTTCTTCTTCTTCTTCTTCTTCTTCTTCTTCTTCTTCTTCTTCTTCTTCTTCTTCTTCTTCTTCTTCTTCTTCTTCTTCTTCGTTCGTTCTCAATCTCCTACTACCAAACCCTGGAAGGGTAAGTAGCAGAACGTAGTCCAGAGAACGGAATGCGTTGTGTTGTAGTTTACAGCTTGGCTGCGATATTTGCACCTTTCGGTCCAACACATCCGACTTCAGCAAGCATTTTTTGAGTACCGGGTTAGCATTCCCTCTCCGATCCCTTCTCCTTAGCCAGTCTGTCCTGTTGCAGCCTGTTATCCAGGATCACCGCGTGGAGGTCTAGAAGGGTCTTGGAAGCTCTGGTTCGCTGGCCATGACGCTAGCAATCAGCTATGGGTCGATGGCCATGGCGCTAGCAGTCAGCTATGGGTCGCTGGCCATAACGCTAGCAGTCAGCTATGGGTCGCTGACTGCTGCAGCTCATGCGCTGGTCAGCGTCTTGCTTTTCGAATTTGTGTCTCATTTTTGTTTGTTAAAAAAAGCATATGTGACATATTTACTGACTTACCCTAGTACATACAACGTAAAACGTGTACTATACACATCATACATTTTGTACAAATTCTCGGGGAAACAATCTGTCCACTTTTTAAATTCTTGTATCATATTTGGAGTGTTGTTTTTAGAGCTTTCTTCGAGCTCCGAAATGCTAACTCAAAAGCGGAAGGAATCTGGACTGTGTAGGCGGCGTTCGCAGCTCCAAGAGTTTGGAGAATAGAGTCGTCTAACCTACTGGGAGGGGGGGGGGGGGAGAGGAAAGGGGGTGTTAGACAGAACCATTAGTTGCTCTTTTTGTTGTACGTGTAGTGTGACAGGGATAATATTCTCTTCTCTGTCACACACACACAACCATCACGGCTACTTATAATTTCCTTTTACAATGCAACTTTTGTTAGTGTTCATTGTGAGAATTTCACGTACAGAGTCAGATACTTCCAATGTTTGCTCTCTATGTCACTCACTGATGACGCATTGAGAACCTTAACGCAAGTTATCTGCACTCAAGACTTTATGTAACTGATTCACACTACAGAGTCGATATATTGGCTTGCACATTTTTTCGCAAGCTTATAGAGCCGATATTATGGCTTGAACAACTGTCATGATGCGTATATTTACACGTTTTTCAATACCAAATTTTGCCAAATTTATAAATGTATTTATACTAGTCACCTTGAGTTGTACATTATTCAAAGGAATGTGTCCAGAACCCACATTATTTCGGAGTGAAAAAGTTAAGAAACTGCTTTGTTAAGTTACTTTTAGAGCTGTACGTATTTTTCTTTATCAGTTTAGCCCAGTTAATTAGTTTTTTCTTTGCTGTTTTGGTTTTGTGCAGCCTTCCAGTATTATCTTATCCACTTGTGCCGTGAGGCTGGGTGGGGAGATGCAGTTTTCTGTCCAGGGCTAGACGCGTATTTGAAGTAGTCGTCATCCCATAGCGATTTAGACTATCCGCAACATTTCCTATCCATCTCGTTTTTGGCCTGCCACGGTTGCGAAAACCCGATCGTCGTGCGTTATAGGTGCACAGGAGTAGTTGGTCAGGTTGTAGTTTCATTAAGGGAACGAACCACTTGATTAATATAATATTTTGAGAGCAGGGTCTTGCTTCAACGATGTTTCGCAATTCTTCATTGCGCATTTTGTCTCTCCTAGTTACGTTGATGGTTTTCCGGAAGCAACTCATCTCACATGTTATGATCTTTCTCTCTAGAAATTTTCTCAAAGTCCATGTTTGACACTGGTAACAGAGAGTTGATTTGCATATACTGTTGATCAGCAGTCTTGTTATGGACATGTTATGTTGGGGTGTTAAAAAAATTGTGACAGCTGGTGCGCAATTGCATTTGCTTTTTGGCATCTAATCTCAATGTCTCTGTCTAAACCTCCATTCTGTGTGAAAGCACTGCACGTTCTTGAATTCTTGCACTAGGACCAGTTATGTACCCTAATGTTAATGTTATTCAGGTGATCTTATCTGCAGAGTTTCTGTTTTGAATGTCTTAATTTTCATACTGCTTCTTTCGTGCACGTAGTTGATCGCAGTCAGATGTGCAGATCGTCTTTACTATCGCATAGCAGGCACTGATCATCTGCAAAAATGAATTAATTTAATTGATTAGCCTCTGTCCTCGGTATTCTCCAATAATAACTCTTATTGAGCGAAACGTAGTTCCTCATCGGTGCATACGTCACGCGCATTTATTTATTGCACTTTCTTGCAATTTTGCGTCTCATTTTAATGACCCCAGCATGTAACGCACTGCGAATTTGACCGTTCAGTAACCCGTAAAGGATTGGGTCAACGGCGGCCGTGCTAGTAGCCAGAACAGAAAACACAGCCAGCATATCAATCTTCATCGTATGTGTCCAACTATAAGTGCCTCTGAGGATACACACGGAAATCGGCAAAGGCATCCACAGACAGACAAAACAGCAGACGAGAAGGCCTACTTTAAGCGCTGCCTTAAGCTCAACTCTTCTTTTGCCTTGTTCTCTGTTTCGTGGATTCATAAGACAAACGGCGCCCTCTATTGGGGATGCATGTTGTGAGGTAACTATCTGCATATGTACTGTACCATCCATTTCGACTACTTCAACATGCTTGCTAGTCACTGGTTCTTTGAGATGATCAATTGTAATCGTTTCTTTAAGTGCAGGCACACTTGTTGGCTTAATGTCCTCTATACCTGGATTAGGGAGAGGTGTTTTTTCTACAGATGTACCGTTTGGTAGGTTCGATTTTGCATTGATATCGATGACTGAGATTTGTGGTATAGGAGATTGTAACTGTTCAAACTGTTTTAACTCTTGGGGTGAGTTGTTTCCATTCGTTGATGAATGTTGTGATCTGTTTTGTCCATAAGGAGTTTCGGTCTTTGATTTGGATGGAATGTTTTGTGCTGAGGTAGCAACGTAGGCCGTGTTATAAAATGAATCGTGTTCACATAATGAGGTTGCAGACCCAATACTATTGTTAATGTTCTGTTGGGTTTCTTCATGTGGATGTTTTCCATTATCACATGAAATATGAACACGAATACTGCTAGGGTTGTCCGAAATGAAACTTTCAGACACAGTGTTACTGTTCTCTTGAGAGTTTACAGTAGAGTCGATAATAATACTTTCACAGCGGGAGATTGAGTCCTTAGTGGACGGCGAGTTGTGATGTGGCTCAAGCAATGGGACAGAGTTATTTTTAATAGAGACGCAATTTGAAGTTTGGGTTTTCGTGAATCGTAGTTTGCCCGACTGTAAGCTAGCATTTAGTGTCTTTGATATTTCAAGATGAGTATTTTTTGATGGAACTGATTTTCTGGAACGTTTTGAAATACGTCCAATTTCACCAAATAGTAGTATTGGGAATTGTTTGTTGACAATTTTATTATTTCGGATTCCGAGCGAGTCATTAGACGATTCTCCCAGTAGAGAACCATCAGAGGATGTGATTGTCGTTAATTCTGTGTTTTCGTTGTTTAGATTAGATTCTGAGACTATCGATCTTTGCTGAGATCCGTTATCAGAATTATTAGCACACGGTAAAAGACGTCCATGATTTATGTCGCGTTTTCCTGTACATTCAGATGCAAGCATAATTTCGCTGTTGGTGGATTTTGTTGAAGAATCAAGTACAGGTGGACACGTAAGTGAAAGATTGTTAGCTTCATCTACCGAGTCTAATAGTTGATGCTGAAGACTTGAGTTTGAAGATATATCATCGCTACCCTGTACTGATTTAGCAATGAGCGGCGAACATGGTGTGCTGGATATTCTATTCTGGTCTTTGACTATTGGCAAGACTGGGTCAAAAGTCACAATTTCTAAACTCTTTTCACAAATTTTGTCACAAGAACTTTCCGACTGATATATGCCAGAGCTTATAATATTATCGATCGTATTTTCAAGTAAAGGGTAACTTTCTTTTCTAGAGTATTTGCTTTTGTTCTTGTCCCCAAGAGTTTGCACCACTTCCTCTAGTTCACGAACGATTGTACTTGCACCAGTGATATCCGTATTATCCAGACATATTTCATCTTTAGTTTCATATTTACCAATTGCATTACTGCATTCATTATCATAGATTACATTTTGTATGTTATTTTTCTCAACTATATCATGGCCTTCTTTTATATTTACTTCGCTGTTCTTATCCATGCAATTTCGGTCCACTTTTTCTGGTTCATGAACTAACTTGGAATCTGTAGGTTTAATCTTGCTGTGGATATTATCATGAAAACTTTGATTCTTAACTTCACATTTATCTACTGTACTACTGCATTGCATGTCGTCTGACGTGTTTAAATTGCCATGCAGCTTGACATCAGAAGCATAGTTGAGTAAGGAGTTTTTATTTTTGTCGTCTGCATCAAGTACGGTGACATTAGTCTTGTCATTAACCGATATTTCTGCTTTCTTCTTGCTCTCTGCAGGGGCGATCTGGTTTATTTTAGGCTTTAAATGCCCGCCCATTTTCTTTCGTTGTTGTTTCAGGATCATGACGATTAAGCCGTAACTGATGGCAATTGTGGAGATGGACAGTAGGCTCAAGGGCATCTCTACGAAGACTTCAAGGTCACCCCAGTTTGTTATTGAGCTGTTTGAGCTATCTACACATGGGTGGTGTAAGACAGTGTCACAGAAATAGCTGGGGAAGAATGAAAATCTGCGTTAATGAAGAAATAAATACATATATATATGGCGTGGGCTAGTGGTTAAGTGACACGGCTCACAACCCGAAGGTGCTGGGTTCGATCCCCATCACAGCACAGCCCGTTACTCTGGGGAAGTAGACCCTTAGAAAATGCAGGACGAAGCGGACCCTTACATAAAATGCATGCCGAAGTCGGATGCGCTGAGCCGACAGGCGCAAAATAAAAACCGTAGCGCACACCGCCTTGGGGGAATAGAGAAATAAGGTGAACGCAATAAAAATAACTATATAAAGGCAAAGGCCGCCATACATTTTAGACGATGATGGCATAGTTTATTTTGCTAGCGCTATTTTTAGTAAGGATTACTGCGTTACTTCTTATCCTCACTCTCTTGTCTCGAGCCGCCCAACCCAGTGGCAAGTCACGGACAAGACGACTAGGGGGTGAGTACAAGATGCAGGTGACCCGTGAAAAAGACGGCGGAGTCCGGAGTCGAACCCCCACCACCTGATAAGGAGGCCGATGGCTTAACCACTTCGCCACGGAATCCCATATATATATATATATACATATATATATATATATATATATATATATATATATATATATATATATACATGTACGCAAAATCTACAGTTGCAAAAGTAGCCACTGGTAGGCAATGACAGTGCGGAAGTGCTGAATGTCTCATTAAAGAGCTCATGATTACCAGCTGAATGTGGTTGGTTATAAAGTCAGATCTCACATTAGAGTTCACATATCGATGTCTTTTTATAACTGAACTGGGATCAATTAGTTCGTCATATCTCTTAGGAGACATGATTCTAAAGGGCTATTCAAAGAGACGAAAACTAGAACTTTATAAACACGTTATTTTTAATGTTGTGTATTTATTCTCTCCTCTATTGGTCTCAAGAAAAATGAATTATTTGCGCTTTAATTTCGGTTTCATATTTTGAGAATTGTTTTGTTTCTAACTTCCTGAGTGATTTCCAGAAGTGTTCTGTATGCAACCTACACAAGAAGAGAGCCATTGCCACCAATACGGAGAGCATGTCGTAATAGGGAAAAATAATGTTGTCTAGTATTTCTGAAGCAGAGGACTCTACATACAGTGGATTCAAACTTCTCGTAATTCACATTGACGATCGCATATCTACTTAAAACCAGGATTCCAGCTATAAGGTCTACAACTAGCCTGGTCTCTTTGCTCCTACTGGAGTAACTTAGGTAAATGAAGATGCCGGTAGTAATATAATTATTTACAACATAGCGCCAATTCTGTCGGATTTTAACTTCAGAATCAGCCACTGGTTGTCAACATAAAAACCTGAACTGGAAGCGTTGAAACGGAAACGCCCACCCCTTGCAACCTTCAGTTAAATGGGGAACATGCTGCTATTTCCCATTGTTGATAATTACTTTTAATGTTCACAAATAATCAATTCAAGCCAGCATTTCATGTCTTAACTGTCATGCCTATCACATGACCGCTATTTTACGACATCTATTAGCCGAGTTGTACATCAAACATGGGAATGGCGATGCAAGGTCGCATTTTGTTTCTTCTGGCAAGTCTGCTGCTGTCGTTCGACTTCATCTGCATTGCTGGGGTAGTCGATGGGTTTTTAGACAGAGGACTAGATACCGCTTCTCCACTGATGTCGACACGTTGTGTGCTTAATATTTTTGTTTATTTCACCCCTAACAGAAAAACAACAGCTGTCCACCTTGTCAGTAGGCAGACATCCAAACCATTCGACCACACGGTCCTCTAGGAGGGCGAAGATAATAAGTACAGTGGAAGTCCAGGACATAACAGAAAGAATGAGGTCAAAGAAGACATAGAGACTAGATCTAGAATCTCATACAGGAGATACGAGAAGGTGACAAAGACAACTGACCAAGAAAAACAATCGTATTGAGCAGTAGTTCAAACGTTGTTTAGTCCTCGGTGCACTTATTGCACCAAGATTTTTCTACGGCTCCCAAGGTAAGAAAATTAGCCTACCTGTATAACAGCCACAGTTCGCATTTGGTGTGGTTAGGTTGGTTATCTTCAGAAAAAAAGATTTAAAATTCTGAAACAATTTACGAGGCATGTTCAAATTAAACCGGACCGAACTGCACCAAGTGAACATACGTACGGTGTGCATGATGATGTTACTTCAGGTGTAAACAGCACATGCCATCCGTCAAGTTTGCCAAATTTAATTATCCTCTGACTCATAGTTTCCTCAGCAGACCGTTGAAAACATTGCAGATGTGATACGGAATCCGTCCAGAGTTGATCAGCGAGCGGCGATTCAGTTTCCAACAGGTGAAGGATGCCGACCAGTTGACATTCATTGCAGAATGCAGGCAGTGTATGGCGACGAAAGTGTGTCGAAGATAACAGTAAAGAACTGGACAACGATGTTTAAAGTAGGGCGTGAGTGAACGTCTAATATATTTTAGAAAAGAGCAGCAAAGATGGCGCCATAACTGGCTGCGGGTCTACATTGCTCTTCTGTTTTAGTTCATTATAGATGCTGTCAGACCATTGTTTTGTGGAGAATTCACACTAGTCGACGACTTACACCTGTGTTCATGGAAACGTGTTGTTGTTTTCCATTTGGACTGGTTAATACGTTCGTTTTGTGTGTTTTGTTCAGTCGGATTATCCTGGAATGGACATCGGTTATATGAATAGTACTTCACTTAGACATGTGTCATATTTCACGGTCTAGTTCACACGACTGAACTTCAAAAGATTGGCGCCCTTCTCCCTAGCTGAAGACAGTGCCAGCTTTGTTGTATGATATTTAGACACAACTTTAATGAACTGCCACCTGGAGATATATGGGCTCCGTCAGGTGTGTTGCTGCCCAAGACACGCCGTTGTTGTATGGCGGGAGGTGGTAGGACAAACTGCAATATCGGTGCCTCAACGAACTTTGAGGTTATGGGACTGATGATGCTGATGTGAGTTAACGGAACAATATACGCCTGACCTGGTCTTGGAAGATCTTTCGTTAACTCACGTTATTATTTAAACATCGTTGTCCAATTCTTTACTATTGTCTTCGACACACTTTTGTCACCATACACTGCCTGCACTCTGCGATAAATGTGAACTGTTCGACATCCTTCAGCCGTTAGAAACCGAATCACGGCTCACTGATCAACTATGGACGGATTTCGTATCACACCCGCCATGTTTTCAACGGTCTGCTGTTGAAACTATGAGTCGGATGATAATGCAATTTAGCAAACTTGACGGTTGATTTATGCTTTTTACACCTGAAGTAGTGACATCTTCGTATCGTACGTATGTTCACTTGGTGTAGTTAGGTTCGGTTTCATTTGAACATGCCTCGTATATAATACGTATTAATTAAGTGCTTTGTTGAACAATCACATTATTGAAAAATGAATCGGGATTAGTTGGATGGGTGTACCTGTTGGTAACTGTGCATCTTGGAATCAAACTGGCCACACCCCTGCTCATTTCATTTTCCCCTTTTCTTTTCGTACATTACTTGGTTTTGATCACAGTGACTGCCAAAAACCCATCTTCGCACAAACGTGACTCCCCAAATGGAATTACAATTCACAAAACTTCACCACTTAGCAGTGGATATTACTCTGAGTGGTCTAGAGGTAAGCTGTCGACCTCAGGTGCTGGAGCTCGTGAACTCAAATACGCTGGGTACCGGGATTTTGTCAAGTGGACTTGTATTTTTCCACGATCTCTGAGTAGTAGAGATCGGACACCCGTTTATACTTTCCAGCGACCTTGAAAATCAGCCACGGTACCCCGAGGGGTTGGGGAATGCCCTTTAGGAACCACTGTCATAGAACATGACTTCTTGGAGATGATTGGCTGACGGTCAAAGCACAACGGAAATGAAACGGGTAATGATAATAAGAATAATGTTTTTGAATGCAAACAAAGTATGTTTACGTTTTTATGCGCCCCAAAACGGACGTTAAGTCACGGAATGTGGAAGCTTTCCTTACATCCAGATTGCGCCGATGAATTTATTTTTTTCATTTTTATTTTATTTTAAATTTACCCAACCCATGTATTATTGCTATTTTTCCACCACAAACTTTTGTTATTTTTCCAGCAACCGTTATTATTATTTTTTTTTTTCATGTCTTCAATAAGAAAGTAAAAAGAAACAGAAGAATTACAGAAACAATGAGTTAAAACAATATATATATATATATATATATATATATATATATATATATATATATATATATATATATAAATATATATATATATACATATGTATATATATTATCTTCAATAATTTCCCGTTTAAGTTCACTCAGCTGCAAACTTACACCTATCCATGAAATTGCATATGAAACTGAATTTGAAGGCGGTAACTGACGGTACTCAGTCTGATAGTTGGGAATATCACCATTAGAGACATTCGTTGGTGGTCGAAAGCATCAAACAAGGAACGGAGTGAAATAGTAGTCTATGGAATCCTTAAAAAGAGAGTAGTAGACATATACAAGGCAGCGAAACACGTACATCACGGTCAATCGATTATACGATGGATCATTACGGAGGTTCTTGTAGTAAATATCTAGATTAGTTTCGTTATCAGAACAGCCTATGAACTCCTACCAGGAGTCGAAGATGAAGGAATGAATGAGTTGACAGCCACGAGCGATTCTTAGTTGGTTGCTTGCATGGAATTAAAGTTGTCTACTGATTTGACAACTTCACTTTCCAGTACTCTCTCTTTCTCTCTCTCGGGAAACTACCATCCATCTTCTTCAATTGATGCAATGCTTTTAGTTCGGTGAGGTTCACGAAGGAGACTGCATTTCAGGTCTTCGTCGGTCCCCCAAAGCTTTTCGAGATTGGTCGCCACCCCAGGCCAGACTGCCTCTCTTTATTCTGCATAGGTAGAGCATTCTCGCATAATTTGTTCTGGTGTTTGCTTTGGTGCTCCACAATCGCACGTGGCAGTATCTCTGAGATCCATTCTGTGGAGGTGGGCCTTGAGTCTACAATGTCCCGTTCTGAGTGAAGTTCTGTGTCTGCACATCTCTGCCAAGTTTGTCCTATAGCTGTTTTAATTCTTTCTTTTATTTTCTCAATTGTATCTCTGTGTATGAGACATTTAGGAGTTTTCGGACACATCTTATCTCAAAGAGATGTAACCACCGCTGCAAGTCAGCTATAGCTGTCCATGTCTCACAAGCATAGAAGAATACTGACAGCACTAATGTACGCATTAATCTGATCTTCATGCATATGGCTAACTGTTTGTCTTGCGAGATTTTGTTAACCGTACAAGCGCTGCTTCAAAGACTCCATCAATTCCATCTCCGACACGCTTCAACATCGATATAAACTAATAGACGTACATGGCACCGGACCGCCAGTTTCGGCGTAGAACCACTATTAGAGGTTCCTACATAGGAGAGAAGCGTTGGGTATCCGAGGATCGGGGGAAAAGTACTGTACTGAAGGACAAAATAACTGACACTCACATGTCCAACCCAGACCTTACATGATGCGAATGTGGAAGTGGTTGTGCTAGAATTTAACTTTACAGCCACCTCCGGAATCATGGGTGAGGTGCAACACGTCTGGCTTCTGATGTCATCATCGCTTGCGATGGACGGCTTTTATTATTATTATTATTTTTATTATTATTATTATTATTATTACTACAATTATTATTATTAACTGCACAAATAGTCTGCATATTTACCTGATGGAGATGACGCTGAGTATTGTTGAAACTGTGAGGGTAGTTACACTCATGATGAGAGCTCTTCTCTTGGCTTGGTCCTTGGAGACCATGAGAGGTTTGGCTATAGACTGGTAGCGTTCCACGCTAAGAGACATCATTAAGAAGAGCCTGGTGATGTCTGTGAATGTTCTTACAAACAGCTCTACCCGATAAAGGGTCGGTTCTACTTCTGTATTGGCACAAAAGAAAGAGATCGGGTATGAACTGATTTGACTGCATGTGGATATATCATTGTCTTGTATACCAAAATTGTTTTCAGATCCTTACTTACCTAAATGATCGAAGATCAGAACTCTGTCAACTATGCCAGCAGTCCAAACTTGAAAGAGTCGTAGTACAGCGGGTCTAATTCCACTGTAACATACAAGGCAACGAGGAGGGAGAAAGACTGGCGAAAGAATGTGCAAGATAACCACAGACAGATTTAAGTGTGAACTATGAAAAGTCCAAAAGGTTTATTAGAGCCACATACATGGGCAAATGGGAAACAGAGCATGCTGGATATACACACAAAAATTATGTTCAATTATCAGTTCAACAGCAGAGAGTAGGTTGTAGTCTTCAGACTTCTCACAGTCCACAACAGACTGAGGTACCATCTATCCAATAAACTGAAGATAGATGCTACTGACAATTGCGCCTGTGGTAAGGAGAAAATGACTCCTAAACATCTGCTGCAAAATTGCCCGACATACGAGGACCAGAGAAAGCACATGTGGCCATCACCAGTGCCAACACTAGACAATCTCTATGGCAGTGTCGACAGGCTCAGGATGATCGCTGCTTTCTTTAAACAAATTCAAGTTGACGTCTGACAGCGTACGAAGAAGAAGAAGAAGAAGAAGAAGAAGAAGAACAAGAAGAAGAAGAAGAAGAAGAAGAAGAAGAAGAAGAATAATAAGAAGAGGAACAAGGAGAAGAAGAAGAAGAAGAAGAAGAAGAAGAACAAGAAGAAGAAGAAGAAGAACAAGAAGAAGAAGAACAAGAAGAAGAAGAACAAGAGGAAGAAGAACAACAAGAACAAGAAGAAGAAGAAGAAGAAGAAGGCCCTTACTTGCCATTCTAAATTAAGCCACGTGTTTTCAGTGATCACTTCAAGTCTCAAGTCCCTCCAAGTCTCAAGTCCCTCCAAGTCTCAAGTCGAGCCTCAGTTGGACACGACAACAAAAGCAACGGATGATTCTTTAGAACCGCTTTCAGTCAATACTGAATACCTAATAATTGAATATATTTATATTGACTATTTCAGATAATAACCCAAACGCTAAGTTATACATGAATTCTACACTGGACTGCAGGCTGCCTTCGGGAGGTCACCTCGTCAAACTATAATCAAAAGTCGCAGGTCGAGTCAAGTCGTTGGTAGGAAATGCTCGAGTCGAATTTCAAGTTGATACATGTATGTGATTTAAGTGCGACTCGAGTCTAACTCGAGTGATTCTTCTTCTTCTTCTTCTTCTTCTTCTTCTTCTTCTTCTTCTTCTTCTTCTTCTTCTTCTTCTTCTTATTCTTCTTCTTCTTCTTCTTCTTCTTCTTCTTCTTCTTCTTCTTCTTCGTACGCTGTCAGACGTCAACTTGTATTTTTTCTAAAAAAGCAGCGGTCATCCTGAGGCTGTCGACACTGCCATAGAGTTTGTCTAGTGTTGCCACTGGTGATGACCACATGTGCTTTCTCTGATCCTCGTATGTCGGACAGTTTTGCAGCAGATGTTCAGCGGCCATTTTTCCGGTACCGCACGTGCATTCGTCAGTGCCACCTATCTTCAATTTATTGAATAGGTGGTACCTCAGTCTATTGTGGCCTGTGCGGAGTCTGAAGTTCAAATCCACAACTCTGATATCTGGTCATCATAAAGCCTGCATATATGTCTGTGTTTAGGTAGATGTGTCTGTTTATTTCTTGTTTGCTGGTATGTCACCGGGTATCGAGCGGGAAGCAAAGAATAGTAACTGCAACTGTCAGGCATATCGTAAGAGGCGACTAAGAAGGGTTAGGAATGGAGATAGATACCCCATCCTGCAAAAGTTTGACGTTGCAAGACAAGAACAACAAACATTTTAACACATTGGAAGAAGATGTACGACTAAATCCAATTATTCGGTTTTTTTCTGAACTTTTCTAAATATTTTGTTGTAATTTAATTCTATCATCATCATGTAGCATGTTCTTTATAGAACGTCGCTCCCCTCACAGTATACCTGAAAGACACGCGTTCCCTTGCCAAAACTCTAGACTCCGTCACAGTCACACCCAAGTACTCCTGGATATCTTGGTGCAATCGTATTCTTGGTCTAACCCTACCTCTCTTGCCTGGCACCATACCTTCCATCACCGTTCTCTTAAGACCGCTGTGTCTCTTGATGTGACCAAAGTATTTACATTTTCTGGCCATAATGGAATTGATAAACCAGCTCTCCTCTATGCTCAACTCTTGCTGAATGTCTACATTTGTCTTTTTCTCTGTCCAGAGTATTCTGAGGATCTTTCTGTAACATTTTGACTCGAATGATCCGATTCTTATTCCAGAAGTTTTGGTAATCGTCCGTGATTCACAGCCATAAGCTGCCCCAGGAAATGTCATGAGAGTCTCTGAATACAGATGAGCCGGTCAAGGGTACTGTATCAGCACATCAGGAGAATTGAATTCTAACAAAAAAGAAACATATTGCAACTGAGTTTATTTGTGTTATTGTC